>BQNB010037251.1:3462-49569 GCA_026074375.1 Tanacetum coccineum | reverse complement strand
AGTCTAGGGACCTTTTTCGTTAAACCCGACAGACCACAGGGACCATTTATGCAATTAACTCTATCTTTTTTCTTTTTTAATGCAAGGGTTAAAAGTTGTGAAATTTGGCCTTTTTATGGATGTTATTGGGCTGCTTTTTAGGCCTTGCAATGTAAATAAAGCTTATTGGATTGTTTTCTTATCTCGGACTACTAAATGGTTGCGTTTCAAATTTGTTTCTGGGCTGGACATAAGGGCCATATGCCTGTATATGTAGGGGTGTTTATTGGTTTGGTTATCGAGTTGTTTGAAACTTTGAATAATTCGGTTTAGTTTGTTCGGTTAATTTTTTTTTAAAATCAAAACCCAGCCGAACCAAATTCAAAGTGGGTTAGATTGAACCGAAAATCGAATTCCAATTTGGTTCGGTTTTCAAGTAATCCGAATTAAATAATTTATTTCTTTTTTCATGTAGTTTATATAGGCTTTAGCAAAAAAGAAATTTTAAGCTTAAAGAATGTCATATTTATATTATAAAAGAGTTTGATGGCATTTTTACGCATATAAATATATAAAAAATATAGATATTTATTTGTATTTGATTTTGGGTTCGGTTCAGTTTACAATTTGTGAAAACCATATTCAAGGTCAAGTTTTTAGATCGACAAATAAAGGTATTCACGTTTCATGGATTTTTGAATGTTATAAGTTATATTGTGTGATTCTATGTTAGGTAAATAATACATAAGTAAAGACAATTTACGATTCACCTTTTATCATATATATGCAGCATACAGCCATACATTTTCGTTATCCGTTTAGGCCGGATGGTATAGTGAGTGTGTCACTTTACATGTCAGCGCCACATCAATTTTCTTTCTTCTCACACTTAACTCGCTACAACTCATCTTTCAACAGTAATAGCAACCATAAACTCACTTTTCATTAAAATAATCACTTTATATAAATATACCTCACTAAATACTCACACACACTCATAACCAAATAAAATACATTAAATAAAAAAAAGAAGGGCCCACAATTATACAAGCTCACACGGTGAGTTACTCATCACTCTCTCCTCAAGATACATCAACTCACGCGCGACTTTTAATGGGTGCACTACAAGAAAAAAGTCTTTTAATGACACACAAAAAATGTCACTAAAAGACTTTTTTTTTCACCTCACTTAAAAAATGTCATTAAAAGTCCAGGTGGTAAAACTATACACTGACACGGTTTTCTGACACTTAATAATGTCAGGATAGGCTGAGACTATTACTAACATATACATGTGTCACTATAGGCTACTAGTAAAGCTCTTTATACATGCATAATAGGCTACTATATTTATTCCAAATTAACTAGTACAAACAAAAAACTAAGATTAAAACTTATTTATTATTTCAACCATATATCGATACACCAAATATTTGCCCAACAACAAACAAGAAACGAACATCTTTCTCAAGTACGAAATTAAAGTACAGTGATTATCGCTATTCAACCAAATATAACTGAGCTAAAAAAAGAAGAAAATAGGCATGCTTGGACTTCGCAATCCTTATGTCGCTTAACTGTTCCTGCACGTACAAAAACTGCTAAAAGGCTTGCACGTATAAAAACTACATGACTGTATTTAAGGTAAACCTAGTAAACCTCATGTGGGTAAGATTTGTATCATCATGGGTTGGGTTGAAAATAATAACTGGGTCAAAACAATACAATAAGAGATCATTTAGGTCATTTGAGTAAAACATAATAACAGGTCAGTGGGTCAAATAGGTCAAAAAAAGGTTTGAAATTGTGTCCAAATATCTATACTTTCCACCCATTTGGCAACTTGTAGCCTTTTGATATTGATTCTCCATAAAAATAAGAAACAAATGACTTTTTCGGGTGTAACTACCAATCTTGACAAGAATCAGACATATTAACTATTATTAACAGTGATGAAATATTCCCGATGCAATTGTTTGAATCATATTTAAAATAAGGATTGGTAAACACAAAAACATACATGCTTATGAACAAATCAGAATCAGGGGGCGAAAGAAATCACAAACCTATAGAGTAGGGAAAAGAGTGTGTGGAAAACTAGAAGGGGGTTGAATAGTTTACCGCTTTTTAAATTAATGTATTGTTTATTTGTAAAATTTAGATTCAACTTTATGTGATCTCAATATGTGCACAATATGAACAGTACAAATAAGTAAATAAATAATGTGAAAGAAAAGAGATAAGAGTTAGAAAGATCAAACCACAACACAATGATTTATAGTGGTTCGGTAACGAAGCACCTCTTCGCCCTACTCCACTCCCCGAGCACCAAACTCGAGAGTTCTCTTCAATATGTCAACAAACTCCCTTTAGGCGGAGAAAACCGTACACGACTAAGCTTACACCGATTTCCGACACTAAGCCAAATGTCGAGTTCTAATCCTAGCTAGAACCAATCTATCACAACTAACCACACTACTTCACAACAATTCACTACTTCTCTTCACTACACACTTTCTCTTCACTTCACTACTTCACTTCGCTTCACAACTTCACTACGCTTCACAACTTCACTACACCTAGACACTACTACGATCACACCAATCTAACACTACTTACAAAGATCACCCCGATCTAACTATACTTACAATGATCACCACAATCTAACTATTATGCACAACTACAATACACACCTTCACAATATACACAAATGATTTACAAGATCTAACACAACTTCACAACAACACCAACTAAACTATAACACTTCTTGACTTGATGATAAGAAGTATTCTTCTCTTGCACTTGAGGAATTAAGCTTGGATCACTTGGAAACAAAAGCTTAAGATTAAATGATCAAAGGATTGTAGGAGATGTGTGGACTGATTTTTGACAGAAAAGAATGAGTGCAAAAGGTGAGAAAATCAGTGGGGAATAATTCAGTATTTATAGGCAAACTGAGTTGACTTTTTGTCTGGCCGGCCCCCTTAAAATTAAGGGGACCGCCCATGTATTTAAGGGGGCCAGCCAAGCCAGGACGCTCCCTTTTTTGTCTTTTTCAGGAGAGGTGTTTTCTGGAACATTTTTAGCCGTTTTTAGATAGAAAAAGTTGAATTCAAAATATTTATTTTGAATAAAATATTTTTTTAAATCTAAAAAATGTTTTGTAAAAATTATAAAAATATTTGTGACATTTTTATAAAAAATGTGAGGTTGAATAAAAATTCATTTGATCATAAAATGCATTAAGCATTTATTTATTAATCGTTTTTATATTTTGTGATTATCAAAACGTAAAGAGGTCGAAAAATATTAATAACGTTTTTAGGCATTATTTCTATCAACAATCTCCCCCTTTTTGATGATTACAAAATCTAAACTCATTAAATATAAAATTCTTTTCAAACAAGTATTTAGTAAGTTTTATTTTCATTTCTCCCCCTTTTTATAGAATCAAAAAGGCTTCGTCGATGATTGCGCGTAGAGTCGACGGAATAAATGCTCCCATTTGATGTGTGTCCCCCCTCGTTTGAGGGCACCAAGGAATCGAGCTATGGTGACTTTGCTACAAGAACAAGTTAGAACAACACGACAACCATTTTCTAACATATAGCAAGTAAAAAGGAAAAATACTAGAGCATGTTGATAATGTTTGACAATTGTCAAAAGATTTGTGTAAAATAATTTCTATAAAACACACATCATCATACATTAAATAAAATAATATGCTTGAACATATTAATACAACATACATTAAAAAAAAAAAAATTGAACGCAACTTTTTAAAAATAAAACTACAAGGCGCTAAGAAACATTACATCGAAATTAACATAAGGGTTTCTATACCAAAACTCCTTAAGATAAAACTGGAACACAAACAACGATAAGTGCAGCAATAAAAGAACAGAGACATATGTCCCGTACGAAGACCTTGAACCCTTGGAGGAACAACATCAAAAGGAGCCTATACCGAAAGGTCCAAATAGACCCACCACGCTGTAAAAAAAAACACCCTCCAATAAAGATTTTATGCTTAGAACAAAGCCGAGTTTGAAAGAAATCCAAGCATCCACTCTGAAAAAGAAACCATTGCTGTCCATAGGGAGGATTCCAATCCAGCCACCATCGACAAATCAAAGACGAAAGATCTTTTGCCATCGTGCAACCAAAAAATAAATGGTGAACATCTTCTTGAGCCGAATCACAAATCGGGCAAGCAATGGAATTCGTCAAGATACCCCTTTTACTCAGATTAAGGCGAGTAGGAAGCCGATCTAGGCGAGCCCGCCAAGCAAACACATTAACTTTAATTGGAACATATCTGACCCACCGCGTTTCTACACTCAAAGCAGGGAGATAAATATCATCAAGAACTAACCGAATATCTTTGACACGAAACGTACCTTCACCATTAAGATCACACGACCATCTGTCGGACGACGAGGATAAAGTAACCGAATCAATAACGTGAAGGATATCCATCCACTGCTGTCTCTCTACCCCATCCCGAATCGGCCTACGAAAAGAAGCACACAAAGAACTAGCTTCCATCTTATCAGCTACCGAGATTTCCTTGACAGTTTCTAAAGCAAAGATGCAGGAAAACGGTCGCACAAAGCCATATCCGAAATCAAGAATCCAACCCAAAACTTGGTCCTGATAACCTATTACCCAAGTGAATTTTACAATGTAGAAAAAAAGTAAAACCTTTATCGTCTAGAATCGGACTTCCCGAAGGATGGAACTCCAGCAGTTAGTGAAAGGTAGCGAAAAGGAACGAAAACTAGATCCATGTCTTCAATCGAGGTACCATACTAGACTCGAATGATATGGTACCATAAGGATACCTCTTGAGATAATAAACCGCCAGAACCATTTAAGGGATAAAGCCCGGTTAAGACATAGAAACTTGAATCCAAGACCCCGCACGTTTTATCGCAGCCAAAAGACTTGATCCCCAAGCCACCCAAGACATTTTTCTGTCGAACTATTAGCAACCAATAAAAAAACTTACTTCGGAACCTCTCAAGATCTTGAAGAACACCCATCGGGACCTTATAGATAGACATCGTAAACAAAGGCACGACACCTAAAACGAATTTTAAAAGGGTGAGTCTCCCACCAACGGAAAGAGTATTAGCTTTCCACATAGATAAACGAGACTGCACTTTCTGAATAACAGTAGACCAAGCAAATGGACGAAAGCATAATGATCCCCAACTACACGCCTAAGTAATTAAAAGGGAGTATGTTAAACCGCACAACCCAATAGAAGAAGCGCTATGCAGAAACAATCCACTCGGGGACTCCTACACCCATCAAGTGACTCTTTTGATATGGACTTCATACCCTAAGCGAGATGAAAAACATTTGAGGGATTTTAATTAATTTGCCAAGTTTGAATCAACCCTTCCCCTACAACGACACATCATCCGCTAAAAAAGATGAGATAATTCATTTGGTTCAGAATCTGAAGACCTTTGAAGATACCATCCTTAAACCGCTCTAGATAACGAACAAGTGAAGTGACTCCATATCCAAAATAAAAAGCAAAGGAGCCAAAGGATCTCCTTTGTTTGAAGACCACAAGCGATTGGGAATTCCTTAGTAGGACTGGCTTGACAAGAAAGAAGACTGTAGAAGAGAAAATAATGCCACGAATCCAAGCAGCATCCACTAGGACCAAAACCAAACGCTTCAAGATCTTCCAACAGGAAAATCCCATCTAACAAGAGAAAAAAAGGGAAAGGAGTCATAAAAAAGGCAAAGGTTTGGTCGCTAGCAAAAATATAACTTTAAAAATTAAGATGTTTCTTCTTCCGTTTACACCAAGCAATTATCATCGTTCAGATGAATCGGACCGTCAAGAATTTGAACGATTCTTAAGGAACCTGATTGAGTATGAAGATACTAAGTCCGAAATAAAAAACCAAGACGGTTAGCAAGAACCTTGGTGATGACTTTATAAACGCTCCCTATTAAGCTAATTGGCCTGAAATCCGAAACAAATTTGGCGTCTGGCACTTTAGGAATTAAAGCTATGAACGAAGAATTACATCCCCTCGGAAACGACCCTTTCTCAAAAAAAATGTACCGCTGCACAAAAAGCCCAAAACCAATGAATCCCAAAAATGTCTAAAAACTCAAAAGGTAAATCCATCCGGACTCCAGGGGACTTGTTTTCCGCCACGAATCCCAGACAGCAAAGCTTTAATCTCATCCGAAGTAATGCCACAATCCAAATCAACCCACTTTGTCAGTAGTATGACATAATAAACGGATATAAGCTTAAACCGGATTAAACAGGCTGCTATAAAACGGGAAGCAAAATGAGAAGAAACGATCCTTATAACCAGATTCGGTCTGTACAACCATGTCCATTGTTAAAACACTCCCCGAACCGCAAAGCTGACCAAAAAAACCGGTTGTTTTTTTTGTTTTTTGTTTATGACCCCATGAAAAAATTTAGAGTTTTCATCCCCCTCGATAGCCCACTTAACTTTGGCCTGTTGCGCCGCGTCTTTGAAATCTGACTGATTAAGGTTAAAAAGTCTCCGAGATACCTCCAAACGACTCAAAAGAATCTCATCAGATTTAACGCCACTATCTAGCACTTTATCAATATCGGCCAACTTATTCAATAATGAAGTTTTAATCCCTTTTTTTCAAAAACGAAATCTGATTATTGATCCAGCATGAATAATTTTCTTCAATCTAAAACTTTCCTCTAAAACGATAAGTTTATTGGGAGTCATTGTAATCACAAGAATTCCAAGCTTGAGAGCACCATCTCATCGTAACCCCATATGAAAACCAAGAGTGATACATACGAATAGGAGCGGACCAGAATCAGAAGAGATTTCTTATAAAGAAAAATCGGTCTTGATCAGATAAATGGCGGTTAGACAAACAGAATAAAAATGGAATGGAAAAATCGACAGAATGCCATTAGATACCAAAAACCGATCCAACTTACTCATTTTCGAGGCAGACGGAAGAGACCACGTAAAAGAGTATCCATCCATTTTGACATCAATAAGGCCAGAAGAAGAGATAAACTGATTGAAATTACGTGCACAAGTCGAATTAAAAACTGATCCAAATCGTTCATCTTTGGTACGAACAGCATTGAAATCCCCCAACACAATAGTCTCACCATCCCAACGGTTAATCAAACTAGAATATACTCCCAATACAAAATACGTTGCAAGTATAATATATATTAACTAAAAAGGTAAGTGCATAATTAAAACATAAGACTAAAGACCATTCATTAAACATAATAATTGTGTATAACACACAATCATGCATACATCATATAGAAATAATATGCTAGAATCATATTAATACAACATACATAAAATTAAACTACAAAGATCCTAACATTCTTAGAATTCCATAGGACTTGCTTGCAAAAGGTTTGGTTGACAATTATCTGAAAATGGCTAAACATGGTGTATGTTTAGTTTGGTGAAAATGATGGTGGTGGTGGCGAATTGGGTGGTGGAGGTTTGGAGAGCATGTGTTCTATGTAAGAAAACATGTATTGGAGTTCATCTCTCAATCCAAAGATGAGAGTACGGTTGTGAATGCAACACAAGCATGAATCTCCATGAGCTTCAAGAAGGTTCCAAGGAATGGGATGACCAAAGAGAGGTGGAGAGGGTAATGGAGTAATTGGTGAAAGGGTGAGAGTGATGTCCATTGATCCACTTTCTTGAATTGGAGTTGGTGGAGGAACTCTTGGAGGATGAGATGTTGGTGAGTTCAAGTAACCATTGGTTGATGGTGGTGTGGATGAGGTTGGTGATTTGAGTGTGTAGTCAATGGAGGATGATGAAGTGCCTTTGGTTGATGGTGTTTTTGAGGGTGCATTAGGAGCACTAGGCAATGAAAGTTGATGTTTGGGTGATGGAGTTTTGGTCATCTTGAGTTAAATCTACAAACAATTGTTTTGGTAGGATGATGTTAATTTTTGGTCTTTTGGAAGCTTTGGAATGGAAGCTCTAGTGGATGCCATGGAGGTTTATGGTGGTTGATAGAGAATGAAGAAGATGATGAAATGATGGTGAACATTTAGAGGAATTTATTGGAAGAGAAAGGTTTGGACATGGAATGGATTTGAATTACTTTAAGAATTTCCAAAATATGTTTGAGTTTTCTAGGTAAGGATAGCTGAGGCTAGGTAAAAGAGAGTCAAAAAGCAGAAAGAAACAGTAAAATCCGTGAAGCAGGTGGCCGGTCCCCTTAATTATGGTGTCGGCCCCCTTACCTTTAAGGGGACCGCCCTTTATGATTTAAGGGGCCGCCCATCTGATTTTTTTCAGACGACCCAAAATTTGATTTTTGTAAAAATTTTATGGGAAAGGTTGTGTGTTGATGGTCAATTTGCAGCAAGTCCTATGTGAACATCTTATGTGCATGAAACCAAGTATATCATGTATGCATGCAATTACAAAAAAAATATAAAAGATAAAGATAATCATTAAAAACATACTAATAGCACATAGTAATTAGAGGTTCTAAGTAAGCCAAATAAGTTCACATACTTCCGACCAAGTCGGGTTGTCATCACATAAGTAATTAAACATAATCATAATTCACATAAAGTCTTAAATAAATTATTCTACCAAGCTAATCATCATTCAACGTCTTTATTTCTTTTTCTTCCCGGAGACTCCTCGTAATGCCTTACCAAATGATTTGAATCCACCTCTAAGTTCCTTATGCATTTGTTGTGTTTGATTGAGCAAGTCGATTTGATGCTCGAAGAGAAGATCATCATCTTGTTCAGAAGAAGTGGGAATATCGTATTGTTGGTAATCGAGAGGTTTGAGAGAGTTTAGGTAGGTGGTAGGAGATGAGGTACTAGCATGAGAAGCACCATCATCCTCATCATCATCTCTTTGGCGAGATGAAGATTCACGGTTATGATGGGCGGAAGTTGATGAGACGGAGTGACGGGCTTTTCCACGATCACTTTGGGGATTCTGGGTTTGTTTTAAAGCGAGTGAACGCATGACACGGTCAACAGAATTGTAAATGCCATTGTCAAGGTAAGGGTAGTGTTCCATAACATGTCGAAAGAGACGTGTCAAGAACATACCATAATGAAGATGGGATTTAGGAGATGCCCGTGCACTTTCAATTCTTTTGACAAAGAAATAGGCAAGATTATATTGTTGCTCGCTAGAATACAATATAATATATGAGCAAGGCAAGCCAGGAGATGGTCCCGGTGTCCTCCTAGTCCGAACACATTCTCACGAATGAGTTCTTCCCATCTCTTCAAGTCTTGTCTAAGTTCTTTGGTTAGAACTTGATTTGGTGAAAGAATTGCGTTTTTTCTTTTGATGGTGCGGTTAGGGTCAACACGTTGAAATTAAAGAAATTGATGAATTTCTTCAGGAGTAGGAAGGTCGGTATGATATGGTCCTCCGCTTTCTTAGGAGTATGCAAGAGAACCAAGATCCCATTTGTTTGTGAAGACGGCTTGGCCATTGAATGGAATTCTAAGGATTTGACCGAATTGTTCGAGGGAGAGAGTGATGAATTCATTTTGAATCATAAAGGTGTTAAGAATGAAGCCGGAGTCATCTCTTTGAAGAGTGACTTGACTATAAAAGACCAGAATAAAACGAGGGACAATTGGCTCATTAATTTTGTAGGGAAAATTGAGACGTATGTTAGAAAAACAACGATCGATGTGATCAGATGTATAGTAAAGTTGATCAACAACTCTTCCCTCATGAATGCATCGATCTTCGATAGGTTTGTAGAAGTGTGTGATAGTAGAAGAGATATCGGGTGTCTGGGATACTTTGGGAATGTAGAACGGGTAAGAGATGTATCACCAACTGTTGCTCGAGGCATGTTTATCACCTAAACAAGACAACAACGAAATAAATTAAAAAAAAGAAATAAAAATAATAAAAAAATAAAGTTTTGAAAAATGACAAATGGTGGGACAAGGATTACTTCGACTCTAAAAATAAAAACCTAAGAAGTAATCCATATGTTCCTTAATTTATTTTTGACTTAATCTAGGGTGTCGAAGAATATATATTAATTATATATTTCAACATCTAGGAAATGACCCAAACACTCCCTTATCAATACAAGAATTGACTAAAATTGTCGAAAGATATACGTTAAGTTGTATATTTTGTTGACAAATATAAGTTCATTATTTTTGACTTGATGAGAGTTAAATAGTGTTTGTTTTGACTCAAGACTATGTTTTAAAAACGTTAAACCAAATGCCCCTTTATTTTATACTTTTTATAAAATGTATCAATATATATATGAATTATATATTTTTGATGACTTATACAAGTTGGTTATGTGTTTATACAAGTGACAAAAACATAGTGATGGTGATTTCGACTCTAAAAACCGATCCTAAGAAACGAACCAAACACCACTTTATTTTTATAAAACTTTATCCATTGATTCGAAAAATAAGCATTTAGGTATATATGTTTCGATAGTCAATGTATACTCATTTTAACGTGTTTTTGACATGAATGAACAATGTATAAAATTTTGTTTTGAAATTTCTAAAAAAAAATTCAAAAAAATATATCTCTTTTTATAAATTTTTGAATCAAAAAAAATTTGTGACTCAATCCTATTGAAAATTTTGAATTTATATGACAACGGGAATTATTATAGTTATGGATTTCCTAGTTCTAATCACAAAATTATAAATAAAATTGTGAGAAATACTCAATTTTGATTAAGAACAAAATTTGATGAAATTAAAAAAGAAAAGTATAGGAAATCTTACAATAGAGGTTATTAATCTTGTTGATGTTTGCCCCTTGCGAATTTTGATTGATTTTGTGTTTAGGGTTTGGATTTTGTGGTTTTGGTGATGGTGTTTTCGTCACATAGTAGCAGGGAAAGAAGAAAAGATGAAAGCGGAGTGTTTGGTAATCAATTTTGCAGAAGGAAGGGCTGTTTGGCGTTTAAATAGGTCGGTCCCCTTAAAGATAAGGGGGCCACCCACATTAACACGGCCGGTCCCCTTAAATATGAGGGGGCCGCCTATCTAAAAGAATTTTTTTTCGATTTTGACTAGTTGTGTAAATATACAATTATCAAAATACGTCGGGAGCTACTAGTAATATTATTTTAGATAATCTAGTTGTCGAAATAATGACGTTGTAGACGAGAGAAAAATACTTGACACTTTTAGTTAACTTTTCATTAAGTTGAGTAAACTTAAATAATTTCCAATGAAATAATTAAGTTGTCAATATTTTTGGATCGAGAGGTGGTTTAGAGATGATTTACGAAATTTAATTGACATTTTAATTAACCTTTCGTTAATTAAAAATACTTTGATTACTTCGGATGAGATAATCAAGTTGTCAAGAAGCCGAGAGAAATTAGAGGAGTTAGTTGACTGTTTCAAGTCAACTTCTTGTTAATTGAATAATTAATTACTTCGTTGAAATAATTAATTGTCGTCAAATTGTGCGTGAGTGCGTTTAAGATGATTAATACGTGACGATAGAATAATGGAACAGAGTCAAAACTCGATAAGAACTTTCGATAGACCATATGATGGAAGACGTGTAGTCTGACGGACGTCGTTATTCGAAGGGAGTTTGTATCATCCCATAGTGTTTATGATGTCATGCATGGCCTTTCCGCTCGTAAGATGTAAAAACTAAACCTACTTCCTATGTTAATTATTACCCGACTAAACTCACTTTTTCTTCATTCGTACGTATTTTCGCTACAATTGGACATAAAGATTTTATTTATAGTGGTACGTAGAGAGTCCAATTCAAATACGTGAGAAAAGAGTTCATAATGAACAATCTCTCTTAATTCTAGAAAACCAACAAATAGCATTTCTAGTGACTACACTATTTCCACACGCTTAACTTTACTCTATTAACTATAATCTTTTAGTTTAGCAAATATTATTTTTAGCATAATATCACATAGTCATTTAACAATAACACTTTTGCACATAATCTATAATTCTAAGTAGTTTGGTATGAAAGCTTACCATTGTACGATGTTTTTTTCTTAACATCTTTAAGTGAGCACCTTTGAAGATAAAACTTTGGTAAACCCGTCATAATATTTTAGAATGTATTCACTCGTCAACGGATTCTAAGAAATGTTCATTAACAACTCAACTAAAATATTGTAAACAACTCAAGCCACTTGGTCCCCAATGTCACATGTTCCAAAATTGTTAGTCCCCGAAAAAAAAAAAATATTTTGCATAGTTGCATTGAATTCGGAAACATATAGGGTGTCCATATTCCCCACGAGAGAAGTTGTTGTTTGTGAATAATTTCACATTGAATGATTATTATTAGGGTAATTTTGTCTAACTTGATCTCTCCTAGGTTGTGGTGTTTTTGACCGAGGTTGAGGATTATTAGCTCTTTTTGGAGGAGGGGTTTTAGATCTCATTTTTGGTTTAGTAAATCCGACTCCGGGTTTTAAGGAAGGTTTATAAAAACGTTTTACTTCGTCGTCGCTTGCAATAGGAATTTTAGTATTATTTATAAGCATAAATTTTGGTCTTGGGCTTGAGTTTAATTCTACTAATTTTTCTTTAGACTTAACCTCTTGTGACTTTACAAAATTTACTTGTTTAGTCTCACTAGTTGATCCTTTGGTAAAATTAAATCCTAGACCGGATTTATCTCTGGATGGTTTTTGAGAACTTATTATTTTCTTAAGTGAGTGACTACTATTATTAAATTGATTAAACTTAGAAATTTCTTCCTTAAGCTTTTCATTTTCAAACCTAAGGTCTTGACATATTTTCATTCCTCATTAGCCTCCTTACCCTTTTCTAATCTAGATAATTTATCTTTTAGTTCTAGTATTTCACTTTCTAATTGATTTTTAGTTTGTTTTAATGATTTATTTTTAGCCATGACTTTTAGACCTACTTTGCATAATCTATTATATTCACTATCTAAGTCTTTTTCATCTAACGATGATTGGTCATCACTAAAGAATTCGGTTTCAAAAAGTACCTCATTAGATGCTTTAGCCATCAGACATTTTTGTCTTTTGTCTTTTCTTCTTCATCTTCGTCGCTATCACTCCATGATCCTCCAACGAAGGCTCTTTGATTGTAGTTTCTTGATAGTTTTGGAAACTCTCTGATGAGATGATTTGGATCTCCACATTTAAAACATTTTCTTTCACTTTTGCCATTTTTGTCGTCTTTATTTCTTTGGGGTAACTTTTTTTCATCATGTGGTTGTATTACGAATCTTCCTCGTCTTTTGAAAAATTTCTTGAAGTCTCTCACGGCCATGGCGTATTCTTCGTCTTCACTATCGGAAGTCGAACTATCTTCATCACTAGATTCCTTTTTGGCCTTCAAAGCAAGAGATCTATTTTTTTCTCTTTTGCCTTTGACCATTTCAGAATCTTTCTTTATTATCACTTCATAAACTTTCAAGTTTCCAATAAGCTCGTCAAGTGATAATGATGTCAAGTCTCTCGACTCTTCAATAGTCGTAACCTTTGCGCGCCATTTAGGATGACGTGCCCTAAGAAATTTCCTAACATAATTCTTGCTAAAAAAACCTTCATCAAGTGCTTTTAGACTAGTAATAATAGTGTTAAATCTAGCAAAAGCATTATCTATCGATTCCTTTTCCGGAATCATAAATTGTTCATATTGTTGAACAAGAAGATCTATTTTATTTTCTTTGACTTGACTATTGCCTTGGTGAGTGATTAATAAATTATCCCAAATTTCTTTTGCGATTTTACACATAAAAATTCTTTCATATTCTTTATGTGGCAAAGCATTATAAATCACCATTTTGGCTTCATTATTTTTAGCAAGTTTCTTTTTAAGATCATCGTTTTGTTTATCAAACGGTACTATTTCATCCTTTTTAGTTTTGGGATTATTTTGAATAGGAGGAGAATCACCATAGGTAATAACATGCCAAAGATCTAGATCTTTTGATTTTACGTAAGTTTCGAATCTATTTTTCCAATAAATAAATCCATCACTTTCAAATAGTGGTTGTCTTTGCATAGATTGCCCTTCTAAATATTTTACCGATTCTATAGATCGATTCAAGTTTTAAAATACAATTTATTTTAAAAATCTTGTTTGACCTGGCTTCTGATACCAATTGTGAAAAACTAGAAGGGGGGTTGAATAGTTTACCGCTTTTTAAATTAATGTATTGTTTGTTTATAAAATTTAGATTCGACTTTATGTGATCTCAATATGTGCACAATATGAACAATACAAATAAGTAAATAAATAATGTGAAAGACAAGAGATAAGAGTTAGAAAGATCAAACCACAACACAAGGATTTATAGTGGTTCGGTAACGAAGCACCTCTTCGCCCTACTCCACTCCCCGAGCACCAAACTCGAGAGTTCTCTTCACTATGTCAACAAACTCCCTTTAGGCGGAGAAAACCGTACACAACTTTGCTTACACCAATTTCTGACACTAAGCGAAATGTCGAGTTCTAATCCTAGCTAGAACCAATCTATCACAACTCTTGTATGCTAATCACACCACTTTACAACAACTCACAACTTTGCTTCACTTCACGACTTCTCTTCGCTTCACTACTTCACTTCGCTTCACAACTTCACTACGCTTCACAACTTCACTATGCCTAGACACTACTACGATCACACCAATCTAACACTACTTACAAAGATCACCCCGATCTAACTATACTTACAATGATCACCACAATCTAACTATTATACACAACTACAATACACACCTTCACAATATACACAAATGATTTACAAGATCTAACACAACTTCACAACAACACCAATTAAACTATAACACTTCTTGACTTGATGATAAGAAGTATTCTTCTCTTGCACTTGAGGAATTAAGCTTGGATCACTTGGAAACAAAGCTTTATGATTAAATGATCAAAGGATTATAGGAGAGTATAAACTGATTTAGAACAGAAAGAAAGTGTGTGCAAAAGGTGAGAAAATCAGTGGGGAATAGTCCAGTATTTATAGGTAAATTGGGTTGACTTCTTGTCTGGACGGTCCCCTTAATTTTCCGGTCCCCTTAATAATTAAGAGGACCACCCTTATATTTAAGGGGGCCGCCCAGCCTAGACGCTCCCTTTTTTGTCTTTTTTAAGGGAGGTGTTTTCTTGAACATTTCTAGCCATTTTTAGGTAGAAAATTTGAATTCAAAATATTTATTTGAATAAAACATTTCTTTTAAATCTAAAAATGTTTTGTAAGAGTTATAAAAATGTTTATGACATTTTTATAAAAAATGTGAGGTTAAATAAAAATTCATTTGATCATAAAATGCATTAAGCATATATTTATTCATACTTTTAATTGATTAAATTTTCGAAATGAAAATTTACTACTAATTACTTGTTTACGAATAATTTTTCATTAATCGTTTTTACATTTTGTGATTATCAAAACGTAGAGAGGTCGAAAAATATTAATAACGTTTTTAGGCATTATTTCTATCAACAAAAAGCAAAAGAGAGATGCATGACATATTTTCGTTCTCTTCATTCACACCTTTAAGTTCTTTCTAAAGAAGACTTAAAAGGCACTCGTATCGAACATGGATTCAAACGAGCATTCATGTCACTCTTTGGTCAAGATAATGATACTTTCACAAGTACGATGCTTCTCAACGTAGATCAACTACAAAAGCAACTTGATAAAGATGAATTTCAAGAAGATGGATCCATGGCAGCCTTTTGGGTGATCAATACACAGTTTCAACAATTCATTGATTCTCAGTTTACTTTGGATTATGACAGTCAAATGACAGACAAGTATTTTGCTGAATACACTGTAATCGAAGTTAAGAAGTTCAGAGAAACATTACTTCAACACATGAGTAATGTAAAGAAGTCCGTTGCTGAAAGAACATGTCACAAAAGACTGTATGAAATAAGGATGAATAAAAGACAGATGCATACACAAGAGAGTAAAGTTGACTTGGGTAAAGAACTGGATACAAGTTTGGTTGTCACAGGAAGCAGTATGATAGAATCTAAAAAGCAGGATACAAGCAGCAAGTCAGGGAATGATGCAGACGTTGACAATGCAGATATCAAACCCGTATACGACGAAAAACCAATGGCTGAGGTACAATTGACTATTGAATGTAATATCTTTGCTACAGGACAACAACATACTGAGCAACCTGAAATCAATGAAGGTAGGGTTGACCAGTATACTGAAGAATGTCAAGTTATAAGTCCTTTGCTTAGTTCATCACTTGATAACAAGACAACTGAATTTTCAAACCAATCTCTCGAGTCTAAAAATATTTGTCTCAAAGAGACAGTTGCCCAATTTCAAAAAGATTTTTCAAGAATGGAAGCACATTGTATTGCTCTTGAACTTAAATATCAAAATCAAGCTTTAAAATTGGAGCAACATGGTCAAATTTTAAATGAAACAAGTAATAAAGCTAAGATTAAACATGATATTGATGAAATTGAAACAATTAATATCGAATTAGAACATAGTGTGGCTAAATTACTTGCAGAAAATGAGCATTTACATAAAGAAAAAGAGCATTTGAAACAGACTTATAAAGATCTTTATGATTCTATCAAAAAGACCAGATTTCAGAACAAAGACCATAATGATTCTCTAATTGTCCAACTGAACAATAAGTCTACTGAAAATGCTAGTTTGAAAGCTCAGATTCAAGAAAAGGTGTTTGCAATTGCTGCTTTGAAAAACAAATTAAGAAAGTTAAAAGGAAATAGTGTAGATACTAAGTTTGCAAAACCATCAGTCTTGGGGAAACCGATTTTACAACCACTCAGAAACCAATCAGTTGTTAGACAACCGACTGCGTTTAAATCTAAACGTCCTAAAAATTCAAAACCACGATTTTCCTCCCAAGTTGATGTGAAACAAGATTTGTCAAAACTAGTCACTCAACATTATTTGCCTAAGGGAAGAGAATATGCTTTTACAAAACCTCATAATGTGATTGCATATAACGAATCTAAGAATAGTTCTAAGAACATGTCAAGATTTAGTTCAAATGACATGGTTCATAATCACTATCTAGAAGATTCTAAGAAAAAGATACAAGAAAAAGATAGGAATTAAAAATCTAATGTGATGCATTCTACTAGGCTACAAAACACTACTAATGATAACAAACCAAAACCTAGGAGCAACAATCAACCAACTAGGAGTTTGCTTGTATCTAACAGTAGTTGTGTAACGTTAAATGTTGTGCCACTAGTAGATCACTCTAGGAATTCTAGACCTTTTTCGGATTCTAAACACTTTATTTGTTCAACATGTCAAAAGTGTGTCTTTAATACAAACCATGATGCTTGTATAACAAAATTGCTAAAAGAGGTGAATTCACATGCTAAGGTTAAATCCCATAAGACTAGAAACAGTAACAAACTCGTATTCCAGAAGAGTCATATTCAGAAACCTAATAGGCAGATCTTTACAAGACATAGATTTTCTTCTAATAAGTCTTCCGTTGTGTATGAGAAAACGTCTCCTAGATCTTGTCTTAGGTGGAAACCCATGGGTAGAATTCTCAAAACTATTGGTCTTAGGTGCATTCCTACAGGAAAGTTACTCGACTCTTGCACGGGCAAGGTTAAATGTGAACCCCCACATGGTTTCAATGTAGATATCTCTAAAAGTCAGGAATGCAAACAAACTCTAGATTTAAGTGCAGGTACATCACTTAATGGTCAAAAGAAACAAAGAATTGACTTAAGTGCAGGATCATTATACAATGTCAAGCAGGAAAATCTCAGAGTGTGGTTGCTGAAAAAGTTGATATCTCAGAAACCAGTGTCATAGTGGATTCACAAATGATGAAATAGCAATGACGTTTGAACAACACGATTCAAGCCTCGATCCTCAATGTCAAATAATGATGTTTGAACAGCACGATTCAAACCTCGCATCACAATGTCAACAAAAGTTCCTACAACAAGATATGATAGTTATGACGTCAATGATAGAGTTGGAAAGTCTATTCGTTCCTTTGTTCGACGAATATTTCAATGGAGAAAATCAAGTTGTTACAAAGTGTTCCGCTGTTCCTACTGCTGATGCATCCGATAAACGTCAACAACAACCATATTCAACTTCATCTACTTCAACTCTAGCAACAACTGTCACTGCTGATGAAAACTTCGACTTGTAAATATTTTTGTTTTTCTTTTTTATTTTGATTTCTAAATATTTTTGAAAAAGAAAATACAAAAATATAAAACCTATAAAAAGAAAATACAAAAATATAAAAATCTAGAAAAACAAAATATAAAATCAGCAAAACTTCAAAAATACCAAAAAGAATCTTCTCGACATGTCTCTTGGAATCGATAACATTTACGTACCTAGAAATGTCGATTAACATTGACACGGGTGTGTAAATGAAGTTCGAGCAAGAGTTCAAAAGATTTTAAAACATGTCATTTCTAATTTTTCTCTATGACTTATGTACATTTCAGTGCATAATTCGGACCCGAATGTAATAGGGGAGTGTACGCTTCAGTGCACTTACTCTACAAATAGAAGAGAAGTCTTTTATCATGGTTTTTAATCGTTAAACATAATTTTTCAAAAAGAACTTTCAATGTCAAATCATTAACAATATAATTTGTGGTATCTTTCCATAATAAATGGTATTTGTTAAAATTGTGTGTTCAACACTCCCTTCCTCAATATATTTAACAATTGGTACAATATTCAATGTTTATAAATGGTACAATTGGTAAAATAATGTTCAAAAATGTCATCGTAACAAGTGAATCAATTTTTAAGGGGGAGCTTTTTAAACCAAAGCCTTTTAATGTTTTGGGTACATCTCATAAATGTCAATTTTATGTATCCAAAAACATTTTGTGAAAGTAAAATGTGAAAATTATAATGTCAATTAATAATATACATTGTTCACTAAGGCATCTCACTCCGTCGTCAACATAATTGTGGTGTCATATCATTTTTTCCTTGTCATGTCAAGATTTAAAAATTAGTGGTATCCTACATAATGTGTTGAAGGGGAGCTATCAGAAAAATGTATTCATGCAATATCGTGGTATAATTTTTCTCCCCATGGAATTTTTCATGTCATAAATTTTAATCAATTGGTATATTAAATACTAAGAGATTTATTATTTTAAATAAAAGGGATAAAATGTGATTAAAATATGATATTGAATAATGTGATCTTTAAGACTCTAAGTGCAACTCTTTCCTTCATGTGCAAAACAATTTTGAATCTCAGAGCACATGTGTAGGGGGAGTATTTCAAAATGTTTGTATCAAAGGTTTTATGGTTCGATCTCTATACCCACAACCAATTAACTCATGACGTCGATGAAGTCATAAAGTGGTTAAGTTAGTATAAGTTCCTATGATCCAACCAAACCAAGAGGGATCTACCTAAGGACATTCCTTTAGATAGCATTAAGTAGTCTTAGGTATGATTGGAGATGATGAGAATAAGGGAAAAATAGCCGACATAAGGTTTGAGCTAACACTAGAAAAATCATAACAAGTGTTAGTGATTGACGTCGTGGTAAGCATTGAAGGGGTTGAAGAATGAAAAAGGAAAAGTATGTGAAAGGATGAAAACAAAGCAGCCCTCCACATACTTAGGCAGAAACGCGGGTTCAATACATATCTATCAAAATCACAAAGATGATTATTGGTATTGAAGAAAGACGTCATGGACCCAATGAATGCAATGCAAACCCTCCCCTGCCATTCTAGTTTCTCTCAAAAGAAACTCGTCTCATTTTTTCACGAAGATACACACGTATCTATTGACATCTCACCTCCGAATGTTGATATTAAATAGTGGCAGTCTGCTCCAGTCTTCCGATAACTAAACCAAAGTGCACAAATCGAGTCTAGAGCAAGAGAGATCAAAGAATCAAATCTTCAATAGGACACAATCCAGGTATAACAACTTGTTGTTCACTCTTTAAACAACATTGTAACAAAGAGTCCTATGCATTATCCTTGAGATCTTGCCAGAACATTCATAGTGATATTCTTTAGTATGCACAGTGACGAATGGAAATCCTTCCCAAAGTCAACCTCAAACAAGCTCTGCGTAGGTGACTTGCAAGATTCTAGTATGGATCAAGCTTGTGATAACTGAATATCGATTTTGGTCCAGAAATTAATTGACCCCTTTAATCAGAAAGGATAGTAACTATCTGATTGACTCTTACCCAAGTTGTCTGGTTTTAGACGTTCCAGCAATTTGAGAACTAGCAAGCATGATGAATCTAATACATCCTAATGTTAGAAGATCCATCGCTTTGAAGTTGGAATCCGTCAAGGAATTCTTAAATCTACCTATCATAGGTTATAGTATTTAATACTATAAAATGGGGAACCGGTGGTATCGCAACCTAAAATCGATGAATGACAAAGAACATTTTGTCCCATATGTGGCAGTTTTAATTAACTAACATATCACATTCAAATGCAGTTAACAATACGTCGGTGTTGTACCTCTTCCTTCCAGCAAAATCGATTCATTACCACATTGCTCATACTCAAGCTTTCAAAGTCAATCATATCAGCATCAAGATTGTTGATAACTAAACTTCCTCATCAATCAAAGAGCTTCAAAGGCAAATAAGAATAACCTTTTGGGAGATTGTTAGACTTATGTTAAAAATGGCATCAGTATGAGCATGTCGGTCAAGAGCACCAAAGTTGATCAAGAAAGTAAAATCAAGGATGATTTAAGTCAAGGAAGATGAGGGAAATAAAGATCTCAAAATCAAAGTCAAAAGATAAGGCTCAAGATCAAGAGCAAATAAATGACTACCGACAGAATGATATCCGTCGCTTCAAACATGAATGAACAAAGCCATTACAAACAAGAAAAGACAAAGACAAGACTAAAGAAGGCATCATATCTTCAACATCGGGGAAGATAAAGTCTGATGACATCAAATAACGTCTATTTTATAGCATAATTTATCCCATGTTATTAACCCATTTTGTATAATTAATGCAAAGAATTGTTACTTAATCGTTTATATTTGAGAATTGCAGTAATTATGGAGTACTTGGTGAAAGTTTGAAAAAGGCGCGTATTTTGGAGCTTAAATAAAGATATTTTAAAGATTACTATTCTAAAGACCAATACACCGTATCCATCAAAGAAGATACGGCGTATCCGTGCCTGCACTCACCAAATACCACAAAGGAAACTTGTTTAATACACCGTATCCAGAGAAGACCAATACGTCGTATTGGAAATATAGTATGTGAAGAGTCAGGAAGATATCAAACATGGTCCCTACTCTAAGAAACCCCTAATACGCCGTATCCAATCCCTTGCATACGCCGATCGAACCGACTTCCAAACAATATAAATAGAAAACTTAAAAATGAGTTTTAAGTGTGCTAAATCATATTCTCGATACCTAAACCATAAAAGTTGATTTTCAAAGGAGAAAAAGAGCAGAAGAGGTCGAGCAACGTTATTAATTCCATAGGAGACAACTCGTAATTCCATATACTTTAGTAATCATTTTGTTTTTGGTATCATTCGTTAACTCGGTTAGTTTACATTGGCTAAATAATTGCTCTTGTATTTATTATGATGTTTGAAGGCTAATACCTTCAAGTATTAGCCATTATTATGAAGATCTGAATGTTTGGTATTGTTTATCTCAATTTCTTATTTTATCGTTGGATGCTTGTTTATGTTTATCAATATACTTGTTTACGTGCTTTTGTATGCGACCTTACATTCCATTGGATCTAGTGATACGGACCAAGTAATCTAGAGTCTGAGATAGCTCTCCATATAGTGATTTGTACATCTAGACCAATAGGATCACAAATAACGACCTACCTTTGCCTTTAGATTAGTGAGCTTAGTTGGACCGGCAAGTGACCCTTGGGATCAACAAGTATGTTCTTAATTAAATGGTAAAGATTTAGTTAGTGGACTACTAGTGTATAAATTGCCATTAAGCAGTAAGTGGGTGGTATGTGCTTAAATACACATACCTTTTACCTATAAAAACGACCCTAAACGACAAAAAAACGCACATAAAATGCCATATATATGCTTGTTTTTGTGTTTGTACTGTGCAGGTACCGGATATTTACTAAAGGACAAAAACGAAGCCAAACCGAACAAAACCAAGCACGGATTTGAAAGGAGCGTGAAGCAAAAGTCAAAATAAGCCAAAAGTCAAAAGTCAAAGCCAAAGTCAAAAGCAAAAGTGAAAAGTCAACAGTCAAAGTCAACCCCGGCACACGACAATAAAAAGAGCATCGAAAAACGAACCCAAAAAAACAAAAAATGTCAAAGTGGGCCCACCCGTACCCACCTAGTGGGCCCGGGTCAGCCCACTATTATTAATAAACCCTTAAACCCATTAAAAGTCCAAAACCCATTTCCTAAATCCAAAACCATTAAACCACGGCCTAAAACACAACCTGAGGCCCAAACTAATACACTTAACGGTTTGTTAACCAACACCTTGGTATACCTTAACCCCATTAGCTCTTAGGGAGCGTGGGTGCAACAACATTACACAACTTCAGGGGGTATTTCTGCCAAACTCCCCAAACTTAATACACCACAAAGGACTGAACTTGCAAGATATCTATACACCTTGAGGGGCTAAAGTTGCCCATTCCCCAAACCCTTACCCTGTCTCACTTAAACCAAAAACGGCGCCATTACTGTTTATTTTCACACACCTTGTGTGTGTTTGTACCTGCAACTACACTCCAAAACCCTCTACCCCACTTCACCCCATCACTCTCACCAACCTAACCCCACCTCACAATATAACAAAAACAGGTTGGCAATCCCTCAATTTTCTATTGGACTAAGTATGAAGACAAAAGTTTAAGGGTTTGGATCAACTGGATTGGGGACCAAGGCAAATGGATGGCCATGATTATGCTTTGAAGTCTCTCACAATGAAAACACAACAAGCACACAGCTAAAGACCTTGGCAGCATATAAATTGGAAAGAAGACAGAGCTAGGGGAGTAACTAGGAGTAGATTAATTTAATTTTTAATGTTTTTAAATTTGTGTTTTTAGTGTTTTAAATTCTGTCATTTAAGTTTTCAAGCCTTGTAATCTTCTTACGTTTAATGAAAATTTAAGTTTATGCAAAATTCTGTTTTTAGTGTCAAAGTAAATGTTATGCTTTTTAAAATGCTCTGTTAAGCTCTCATAAGCTCCTTACCTTGTTTAAGCTGTTTTACTAAAGAAAATTTAAACTTTTAAGTGTTTAAGAAAAAAAGAAAAAAATCACCACTCAAAATTTCCAAAGCTTTTGGAAGATAAGCTAACAAAGGAAGAGCTTATGGGTGCTTAGATTTGCTTATTCTTAAGCTGGTAGGTCTTTAGAGCTTTTAGGAATTTAATTTTAAGCCCTTGTTTAAGCAAAAGGGCAAGGTACACTTCCATTTTCTATTTTAGCTTATTTTTATGCATTAACTGTTCGTTGCTTAAATTATGCTTATATGTGCTTATTTCTGTTTTGTTTATGCTTATTGTGTCTTATTTGTGCTTATTAGTTCTTGTTTGATGCTTTGCTTAACCTGTTTTAACTTATTTTCATGTATCTACTTCTTTAAGGAGTGTTTGGGTCAAGATGGTTAATGGGTCAAAAATGGTAAAAAATCAGTTTTGGTCATCAACTCCACTTTAACAATCCTTTTAAAGTTGTGTTAGTTAGTTTTTAAAGAGTTTTAAAGATTAAATATGAGTTTTCTGGTTTTGTTAAATATGTGGTGATAAATCATTTTATGATAAGCTTATTTGATAAGGAGTTTAAAAGCAGTTTTAAGGTGTTGGTTTGAGTAGTATTTAGAGTTAAAATGCAGTAGAAAGTAAGTTAGATAGTTAGCATTTGTTCACTTTGAGTTGAGTCAAATTCTGTCCAAATCCATAACAAGTAGTTAAAAGTCCATCTTTTCAAATGCAAATTTAGAAATGATAAAGTAGGGTTTAGCTGTTTAAATTTCTTGCATTAGTAGTCCATAGCATGTAGTTCACCTGTTTCAGCTTATTTTAGGTTTAAGAGTTATTTTTCTAGCTTAATTTTGGGCTGCAAAAAGCCCATTTTTCTTTCAAAATGCAAACCAAACTCAGCATGTGCTGAGTAAGTCAGCCTTTTTCACAAGGCTTTTTAGTTGCTTATTTTTTTTCAAACCCTATTTTCTTTGCATTTTTAGAAAGCCCATAAGCTGAGCTTTAAGCCCATATAAGCTGCATTTCCATAATGTTCCTTTATAGGGCTTATTTCTAAGCTCAAAAGTGTCCCCTTTGCTGTTTGTCTGCCAGTGTTTGCATCTTTGCTTATTTGATTTTAATAGCTTATCTGCTTGTTTTTTTGTGCCTATTTGTGCTCATATTTGCTTATTAGTTGTAGGATTGTATGTGTCTTAGCTTAGTTTTCTTTTCTATTAGCTTATTTGCTCTAAATTTAGCTTAACAGTTAGCTTTATATAGACTTAGTTAAAAAGCTATATACTATCACATTTAGTTGCTTATTTTCCTGCTTAATTTTAAGACTTATAAAAAGTCACCTAACTTGCTTATTTTTACCTGTTTTACAAGTTTGTAAAAAGAAAATTTAAAAAAATGTTTTTAAAAAAGGGAGAGGCATGGGGGTCGAACCCATGACCTCCCCCTTTACACACAGTCGTCCCACACAACACACACACAAACCACTAGCACCAGTAGGGCCATCTGGTCTTATGGTGCACAATTTAATTCTTATACATCTTTTGGCCCAATAAGCTAACAGCCCTTTAGGGCTTTTTCCCAGCTTATTGAGATAAGCTGGCAACCTCTTAGTATTTTTCCTAGAATTAGCATAAGTCAAAGTATTTTCTGTATTTTTTTCAGATTTTTATAAATTAGTTTGATATTTTTTATAATTTATTTTCATTAAAACAGTAATTAATTTATAATAAATAAAATAAAAGTCAAAAAAATATAATTCTTTTTTTCAAAATTTTATTTTATCATTTAGGACCTAAGAAAAATAAATTTGCATTCGTGGGGTTAAAATTTTACAATTTCATTTTTTAAAGAACGAGTTTAAAATCCCGTTCTAATTTTTGCGTTTTAACTTTAATTGCCTTTATAATTTTGTTCCCATAGACTTAGGATTTCCTTTTATGCCTTATTTATGCTTCCCGTAGATTTTTAAGTTATTTAATTGCCTTTTTATGCTTTCCCGTAGTTTTAAGTTTAAATTCCCGTGCCTTTTTATGTTTTGCCCGTAGTTTTAAGTATTCCTTAGTTTAAATTTTTGTAATTTCCCGTAGGATTTAGAAAACAAAATATAATCTTTGATTCAAGCCCTAACTCGATTTTCCATTCACGCCTCATTGGGACATAACGATCCGGGAATCATACTTCCGGATTTACTACAATTGAGAGATTTTTGATTCTTATCCTTATATTATATATTTTAATAGTATTATATATTTATTTTTATATATATTTAAAAGGGTTAGTCAGAAAAATGTCAGTGGGTAAAGTCTCTATGTGCTAGGGTTTAACAAGATCACCATTGCCTTAATCCTTAAGGTAGATTATAATTAGCAAATAAGGATGCTTTATGCGGATGCTTTAATTGTGACAGAATTAATGTGTCTAGGTTTTAGGAAGAAGTCCCGCCTAAGTCTTAAGAATGATATGCCACCTCGAGAGAAGAAATCATTGCACTTAATTAACAAACCAACGTTCTAATCAGATTAATAATGGTTAATACAATTATCTTATATTTTGCTCGACCGCTCTTTGATCTTCTGTTTATTTGCTTTTGTGGGTAAAAGTGTATTGAATTGATTGTAGTCACCGACCAAACCCGTGCCAGTCTCTCAGGCTGAAACCCCCCTTTTACCTGTTAGAATTAGGATTAGAACTAACATAGGTTTAGCATAGGTTTGACTTAGATTAGAATTAACTTAGTTTAGATAAACCAAAATATAAATAAATTGATAGATTTAACCTCGCTTCAAGTGTTCGACACCCTACTTACCATGAATCTACCACCGACCGGGTACACTGCCCGTTAAAGTGTTGTTTTTGGTTAAGTCGGCAAAATATAAATTTAAAACTTAAATCATAAAAATAAACACCACACAACGACACAATCAAAGTCAAATCAAGATAACCTAAATCAAGAACGTCAACGTTGAGGAGATCAAAGAAGACCTCAACATTGGGGGAGATTGTTAGCCTTATTTTTATATTAGTCGAACAAGAATGTTAGCGATCGTCTTAGTCGTAATTAGTGTTGTTATGTAATAGGCTAGTCGGGATTAACAGGCTTGGGCTTTAAGCTAATATTGTCCGTGTTTTGGGCTCAAAGCCCAAGACAAGCCAAGCCCGACCCAAGATAGAAGCCCATATGCCATACATGTTGGCTAGGGTATAAATAGAACCCTCTCCACACATGGAGAGGGTGTTGGTTGGTCATTTGTGTGTGTGTGTTTTCACATGTGTAAAGACCTCCCACCTCTCTTTCTCTCTCTAATCTAATCTTCCAACTTTTCTTTCTCTCTTTTCTAGCTTATTCCATTGAGCTTACTATTATGTTGTTTATTATTGTGAAGTGATTGATATTTGGGATAACAGCTGCAGACTAGCGGGCTTAAATGGGTTTTCAGTTTTAAATTACCACATATCATGCGAAATTGTCTATAAATTAACCTCACCGCGGTCTAGTAAATGATAATCAAGCACAAGTTCTAGAGCTACTTAAAGTACCGACACTCTCATAAAATGTGCAACAAGTATGCATAAAAGGCTAGAATTTCCTCAGAATTTAGTGGATTATTTTGTGTTGGTTAAAATGTCAATCCAAGTGGATTTGCTTTACTAAGTGAGATACATTTTTTATCATTGAAATATATATTTAATTTTTAATAAAATCAGTTAAAACGTGGCTAGATTATAGGGCAAGCATAGAGGGAAATAATATTTTAATTTTTCCTATTTGACTCCTCCTCCACACTTAAGTTGAACATTACCCTCAATGTAAAAACTAATAAACATGAAAAATAGGGAAAATTACATATTAAAGGAAACGAGACTTCCCGAGGCATAAGAAATAGTAGCAGCAAGATAGCTATCCATCAATGAGCATCTATATATTTTTTCTACCTGCAAATAAACAAACAAAACACACAAAAAGAAAATATTTTTAGGGTTTTCATTTTTTAAGTTTTTTTTATTTTTTTAATTCTTCTCCACACTAAAGCTAAAAGGAGAGAGAGTATGTGTTGCCTCTCGAGAAGCGCTAATTATAGAGTAATTAGCTAGACTCATTCTCCGGTGTTTCATTATTTGGGGAAGAATGGTGTTAGTTCTTCCCTTCGGTCATTGTAACTTTCTTCTTAATGATATAGCTTCAGTCTGTGCCTATTAACAATAAAGGTTTTGCCATATTCGCTATACAGTTCAACATATCCGGATGGATATTGATGTTTCATAATATATGGTCCAAGCCATCGGAATCTAAGTTTTGGCTGTTTGAATTTATATTTTGAGTGAAATAACAACACTTTGTTTCCTTTTTTAAGTCTTTTTGATTTTTAATTTTTGATCGTGCCAGACTTTGGTTCTTGCTTTATATAGACGAGAGTTTTCATATGCCTGATGGCAGAGTTCGTCTAGTTCGTGGAGTTGAAACATTCTTTTCTCACCGGTTGTGATGAGATCGGGGTTACAATTTTTAAGTGCCCAGCATGCATGATGTACAATTACAAATGGCATGTGGCAATTTTTGTTATATAAGAGTTTATACGGTGTATTTCCGGTTGGTGTTTTATAAGCGGTTCGAAAAGCCACAAAGCATCATTAAGTTTTCTTGACCAAACAGTGTGATTGTCTTTCATCGTCTTTTCAAGGATTCTTTTGAGGGCTCTGTTTGTATTTTCAACATGTTTGCTCATTTGAAGGTGGTATGATGTAGAGAATCGGTGAGTTACTTCGTATCTTTTCATTACTTTTTCCATTAGTTTATTATAGAAATGAGTTCCTCTATCGCTTATGAGAGCTTTTGGCATTCCAAAGTGACACAATAGTTTTTTAAAAAAGGAGATAATGACTCTAGCATCATTCGTTGGCAGAGCTTGGGTTTTAGCCCATTTGGATACGTAATCTACTGTGACTAAGATGTATTCGAATTTATACGATTTTGGAAAGGGTCCCATGAAATCTATACCCCATATGTCAAAAACTTCGCATACCTGGATGCTATTTAATGGCATTTCATCTCTTTTGGAGATATTTCTAATTTTTTTACATGCCTCGCATAGGCGAACTAAAGTATGAGCTTCTTTTATGATTGTGGGCTAAAAAAACCCAGAATCGAAAACTTTTTAAGCTGTTGTTGTTGGTCCATAATGTCCATCGGTGGGTCCGTAGTGACATAGATGTAGAATGGTTCTAGTTCCTGGTCCTGAGACACATATTCTAATCATTCCATCAAGACATATTTTGAAGAGAAAGGGTTCTTCCCATAAGTATTTTTGAGGTCAGAAAAGAATTTGTTTTTCAGTTGATATGTCATTCATTTTGGTAAAATTTCTCCTACCAAATAGTTTGCAAAGTCTACATACGTTGGTATTTATTTAGTGCTTATTTCCATAAGAGTTTTGTCAGGAAAATTATCATCGATTTCATCATCGTCGCTAGTCTCATCATTTTCAATTTCAGATAAGTGGTCGGCGGCAACATTTTTGCGCCTTTTTTATCTTTTATTTCTATATCGAATTCTTGCAATAGCAATATCTAATGTATGAGACGTGGTTAGCATCTTGCTTTTTAAATAGGTGTTTGAGAGCTGAGTGATTGGTATAGATAACGGTTTTTGATAACACGAGATAGGATCAGAATTTATCAAATGCAAAGACTACAACCATGAGTTCTTTTTCTATAATGGTATAATTTTGTTGAGCTGCATTGAGACTTTTAATTTCAAATTAGATGGGGTGGAAATGTTTTCTATCTTTTTGTCCTAAGAGGCTACGACTTCTCCAATTGCGAAATCGCTTGCATCACGTATTAGCTCAAATCGAAGATTCCAATTCGGGTTTATGATTATTGTAATGCATGTAAGTTTTTCTTTTAATGATTCAAAGGATTTTTGACATTCGTCATCGAAGTCGAATGAGGTGTCTTTTCAAGTAATTTTGTCAAGGGACGGGATATTTTTGATAATCTTTTATGAAGCGTCGGTAAAATTTGGCATGTCCCATAAAGCTTCTGATGCCTTTCACATTGGTGGGGGTGGAAGTTTAGATATAACATCGATTTTTGATTTTTCAACTTCAAGTCCTGCTCTAGACACTTTGTGTCCGAGCAAAATTCCTTCTTTGACCATGAAGTGACACTTTTCCCAATTTAGGACAAGATTGGCATCTTTACAACATTTAAGCATTTTGTCAAGATTTTTGAGACAATTTTTGAATGATTTTCTAAAGACAAAAAAATCATCCATGAATACTTCAACGGATTCTACGATCATGTCGTGGAAAATTGATATCATGCACCTCTGGAAAGTAGCAAGTGCATTGCAAAGGCCGAGAGGCAATCGCCTATAAGCGTATGTTTCGAAAGGGCAGGTGAAGGTTGTTTTTTCTTGATCACGAGGATCGATGGGTATTTGGAAATATCTAGAAAAACCATCAAGAAAACAAAAGTACTCATTTCCTGCGAGTCTTTCAAACATTTGGTCCATGAATGGAAATAGAAAGTGATTTTTTGCGGTTGCATCATTTAGTTTATGGTAGTCAATACAAACTCACCAACCAGTAACAGTCCTAGTTGGGACTAGTTCGTCTCTTTCGTTTGTAACTACTATGATACCACCTTTCTTTAGTACAGAATAGATGGGGCTTACCCAAGGGCTGTCGGCAATTGGATAGATTATTCAAGATTCGAGAAGTTTGAATATTTTATTTTGAACAATTTCTTGCCTGTTTGGATTTAATCTTTTTTGTTTTTGAACAACTAGTTTTTTATCATCTAGAAGCTGAATTTTATGCTTGCAAGAAGATGGATAAATACAAGGGATACCTGTTGTTTTCTAAGCAAAAGCTTGTTTGTGATTTTTAAGAACCGAGATGAGTTTGTTTTTGTTTTGTTCAAAGAGTTTGGAAGAAATAATCACAGGAAGAAAAGATGTTCCTTCTAAGAATGTGTATTCTAGGTGACCAGGAAAAGGTTTGAGTTCAAGATCTGTAAGGGGTTCTTCGAGAGATTTCTTGATTTTATAATCTGTATTGAATGTGATTTTTTCAAAAGTTAATTCTTCTTCTTCATATTTATGTTTAATATTTTCGTCTATATACATTGTTATGAATTCATCAAATTCGACAAAAAGTTCATCTTCGAGAGGGGTTCCTTCGATAGACTAAAGGATTTTATTTCCTTCATCGAGCAAGGCGTCAAAATCTTCTTCTAAGATTTCATCGATGACATCGATGTTAAAACATGTATCGTTATTAAAATAGGAATGTTTCATTACTGAATCAATAGGAAAGATCATACGTTCTGAACTAACTCCAAGATTAAGTTGTTTTTGTTTCACGTAGATTACTTTGTTTGCGATGTGTAGGAAAGGTCTTCCTAAGATAAGGGGAACTTTGTTGTCTTCCTCTATTTCGAGGATAACGAAATCTACTAGAAAGGTGAATTTACCAACTTCGACTAACATATTTTCAGCAACTCCAACAGGGTATTCGAATGATCGATATGCTAAGCGCACACTCATTTTGGTTGTTTTGATACTTTCGAGAGATAGTTTTGCATATAGAGAGTATGGCATAAGATTGATGCTAGCGCCAAGATCGGCCAAGGCATTGCAGAGAAAGTTTTACTAAAACTACATGGAATAAGAAAACTTCCAGGGTCTCCAAGTTTGGGTGGAACTTTGTTTTCATCATTGAGAAAAGTTAAGAAGATTTGTCCTACCTTGTGTTTGTTGCTAACAATTTCTTTAAGAAATTTATCATAGTTTGGCATTCCTGCTAGAACATCAACAAGGGGTATGTTGATCCGGACGGAATGAATTACATCGAGGAATTTTCCATATTGTGCTTTTATTTTTTCTTTTCTAAGATGTTGGGGGTCAGGAATTCTTGGTTTGTATGGTTTTAGGACATGTGTTTCTTTTATCGGTTTTGGTGTTGGTGTTTACGGTGTGGGTTCTTCAATTTCATCATCGTTGTTGAGATCAACATGAGTTTGTGAATCATTCTGATTTTAGGAATCATTAGGGTTGGGTGGTGGGTCATAGCTTCTACCACTTCTTGTGAACACGACATTTACATGCTCGTTTCGAGCTTGCGATGGTAGGTAGGGTTTGGATTAGCTTCCTCTGGGATTTGGTTGGGTGTTACTTGGAAGGGATCCAGAAGGTCGAGCAGATTGTTTGTCAGTAAGTCAGTCAAACTTTGCTTTTAGATTTTGGATCGATGCTTGTTGGTTTTTGGTGGTTGTTTCCAATTTGGTTTTGTGATCCATGAATGTTTCTTTAACAAAGAGATTTATTGCTTGTTGGGATTTTATAAAATTATCAAGTTGTTTTTGAAAAGCTAGTTTATCGTCATAGTTGGGTTTATGGTAGTCTCGATTGTAATCGGTTCTTCCACTAGAACGTCAATTATCACGATTTGAGTCACGATTGTGATAATTAGTGTTAAAATGAGTACGTCAAAAGGTTTGCATAAATTTTGCTTCTTCTTCACGAGACATGGTTGTGTCATCATCATTGAAATTGTAGGTTGAATTATTACCTCCGCAGATATTGCATTCGGTACATGATTTCATTTCTTTGTACCGAGTGTCCATTTTTATGGTCATGGCATCCATTCTTGCCATAATCATGTCAGTATCATAATTACTGCTGCCTTCCTCGACAAAAGCTACATTTTTCAGACATGAGTTTTGGGTTTTTGGTTCTTAGCCCAGTCAAGTTTAAGGACTTTATCTTTGAGGAGTTGATAAGCTTGATTTGGGGTTTTATATAGAAAGATTCCTCATGCTGCTGCATTTAGAGCTTCTTGAGTGGTTTCATTAAGACCATGATAGAAAATTTTGATTATATTGCCTTTGGTCAGACTGTATCCATGACAATTTCTAAGTAATTCTTGCATGTGAAGCCATGCATCAGTGAGAGTTTCACGTTCATTTTGTGAAAATCCTTAGATTTCTCTGAGTGTCGATTGAATAGAGCTGGAGGGAATCTGCTTATAAAAGTTGTTCAAGGTTCATCCCAGGTTTTAATAGTTCATTCGTCAAGTTCATCTAGCCATATCTTTGCTTCTCCCATAAGTGATAGGGGAAACATCATTAGTCGGACTGCTTCGATTTTGGTGGTTCCATACTTAAACATATCACATACATCAAGAAATTCATAGATTTGTTTGTGAGAATCAGTTTTGGTACGACCATCAAATTGGTTTCCTTTGAATAGTGTCAAATGATTACCTTTGATTGCAAATTTATTAGCAGTTTCGGGTATTGTGATTGCTGGACCATGAGTCGAGGCAACAACACAGTCGGTCGCCCACACGGGTTCATCGTCAGCATTAGCCATGGGATTGCAGAGTTCAATGAGTTTGATGAAGAATTGGAAATGAGTGATATTTATGATAGGTTAGAATATTTCTTTCGAATTTTTGGGTCGTTCGTCCTTTTGTTCGTTCGAGACTCTTTTGTTTAGTCTACATCTTCGGTTTAAGGTTCTTTCGGGTTTGGATAATGGTGTAATAGGTTCAGTATCAGAAGAACGCATATGCATCCAAAGTCAACTACTTAGGAAGGGTACGGTGAGTAAGAGAGCAAAATTGAAATTGATAGAAATCAAATTTGTTTTCTGAGCAAGTGAGTGCGACACACAAAGGAAATTGTGCGGTGTACTTAGTTCAAAAATTTTGAATTTTTGAAATTTTTATTTATACGAAAAATTTGGTTTTGTAAAAACTTAGTTTTAATAAAATGTAAAAGACATAGAGGTGTTTTTAGGAAAAACATCACGAAGACTGGGAGTACGACGTACTTACGAATAAGTGTGTCGGGTTCGTATCCGAAAAATGAGATTTTTTGTTTCTTAGTGAAATCTGAAAGGTTGTGGGTGGATTTTTGTAATTTGTGGGTTCTTTATTGCTACATGTTTGTATCAATTTGAGGTTCTGGTAAAGTTTTAGGAAAAATGTTGAGTTTTGCAGAAAGTGCGGCGTACTTGTGAAAAAGTACGTCAGGTTCGTGTTCAAGGGTAGAAGTGCGGCGCACTTTTTGCAACAGAAGTCATAGAAAGTTTGTAGATTACTGATTTTCAAGGATAAGGTAGTCATGATTCGTTTTAATACTCAAAAAGGTTTATAGAACAGAATAAAGTCCCTGGCAACGATGCCAAAAACTTTGATGTGTAAGGAAAGCTTTAAATTTATAATTACTAGTTTATCGATTTTTTAACTAAACAAACAAGTAAAGTATAACCCACGTATGTAGTATAATCTTTTTAGGTAAGACCAGGTCGTTCACAAGGACTTGTTTATGTTCGTAAAACCACAAATTCAAAACGAATAATAATAAAACCTTATTTTTTAGCAAATACCAAAAATAGAGATAATGAGCAAATTCAATGATAAAGAGGTATGCCTACTTGGATAGTTCATATAATTCAGTAACAATGGAAACTGATATGATCTCAGTTTGTTTATAATTCACAAAAGGCTTTTTTCGTCTAAAGAGCGTTTTCACAAATTATTCGTTTTAACTCAAGACATATATTTGAATGACCAAGCAAAGTGTTCCACCAATTAACTGAGTCATTACGACACAAAATATATGTTGTTTATCAATAATCATAAGCAGATTCCTCCAACCAAATGATAAGGATTCATAGACATAACCTTAAAATCATATAATACAAAATGGGTCTTTCGACCTATACCGTCATGCATACATAATCAAGATTGATAAGAAAGGTTTATAAGATCACGCACAGTAGGATTTCAACATAAACATGAGATCTAACGAGATCAAATCAAATACCAAGTACTGTATCACTTTATTATAAAAACATATCAAAGTAGTCACAAGAGGTTTAGCCTCTCATAGCTACAAAATTCATAATAACAATAAATGAATAAGATAGAAACATCGACATACAATCAATTGGGATGAAGTATAGGTCACACTAGTGTCACAAGTTCACCAAGAACTTCAATAACCCAATTCGTACACCTTTTATTTTAATCCTATCTATACCCGTCTTCTTGATGTTATTACTATTGGAAATTCGCCCCTGAGATGATGATTAGTAATAGAGAGTTGATGACATCAAATAATGAATATTTTATAGCATCATTTATCCCATGTTATTAACTCATTTTGTATAGTTATTGCAAAGAATTGTTACTTAATGTTTATATTTGAGAATTGCAATAACTATGGAGTACTTGGTGAATATTAGCAAAAAGCGCGCATTCTGTAGCTTAAACAAAGATATTTTGAAGATTAATGATTCTGACAACCAATACGCCGTATCCATTAAGGAAGATACGGCGTATCCATGCCTGCACTCACCAAAGACCACAAAGGAATGAAGAGCAATACGCCGTATCCAGAAGAACTCAATACGCCGTATTCAAGATATAGTATGTGAATATTCTAGAAGATATCAAATGTGGTCCCTACTCTAAGAAACTCCAATACATCATATCCAATCCATTGGATACGCCGTATCGAACCTACTTCCAGACCCTATAAATACAAAAATCAAAAATGAGTTTTGAGGGTATTAAATCATATTCTCGATACCTAACCATAAAAGTCAATTTTCAGAGGAGAAAAAGAGCATAAGAGGTCGAGCAAGGCTATCAATTCCATAGGAGACATCGTGTAATTCCATTTACTTTAGGAATCGTTTAGTTTTTGGTATCATTTGTTAACTCGGTTAGTTTACCTTGGCTAAATAATTGCTCTTGTATTTATTATGAGGTTTGAAGGCTAATCCTTTGGCTATTAGCCATTATTATGAAGATCTAAATGTTTGGTATTTGTTTATCTTGATTTCTTGATTTATCGTTGAATGCTTGTTAATGTTTATCAATTTATACTTGTTTACGCGCTTTTGTATGCGACCTATCATTCAACTGGATCTAGTGATACGGACCAAGTAAATCTAGAGTCTGGGATAGCTCTCCATATAGTAATTTATACATCTAGAATCATAGGATCACAAATATTGTCCTTCTAAATCTGTGTCTAGGATACGCTTCGGGCTTAACTAGTTAATTGGATATTGCCAATGGTTTATTGATCATGTTGACTAGAAGGTGAACCTAGATAATTCAACAAATAACATTCTGATTCCATTGGATAGTTGGACAAGTGGACTACTAGTGTATAAATCACCATTAAGCGGTAAGTGGGTAAAGTCTTTATGAGCTAGGGTTTAACAAGATCACCATTGCTTTAATCCCTAAGATAGATTATAATCAGCAAATAAGGATGCTTTATGCGGATGCTTTAATTGTGAGAGAATTAATGTATCTATGTCTTAGGATGATGTAACGCCTAAGTTTTAATAATGATATACCGCCTCGAAAGAAGAAATCATTGCATTCAATAAACAAACCAACATTCTAATCGGATTAATAATGGTTAATACAGTTTTCTTATATTTGGCTTGACCTCTCTTTTATCTATTGTTAATTTGCTTGCGTGGGTTAAAGTGCCTTGAATTGATTGTAGTCACCAACCAAACTGTGCCAGTCTCTCAGGCTGAAAACCCCCTTTTCCCGTTAGAATTAGGATTAGGACTGACATAGGTTTAGAATAGAATAGAATTAACATAGATTAGATAACCAAGATATTAATTAAATTGATAGATTTAACCTCGCTTCAAGTGTTCGATACCCTACTTGCCACGAAACTACTACCGATCGGGTACACTGCCCGTTAAAGTGTTGTTTTTGGTTTAGTAGGCAAAATATAAATTTAAAACTTGAATCATAAAAATATACACCACACATTGACACATCAAGTTTTTGGCGCCGTTGCCGGAGAGTGAAAATTAATCTTGATTTTTATTTGATATTTTGGTTTTTAACATTAGATTAGATCTAACCCTTAGGAATAGTGTAGTTTAGAGTAGTTTGTATTCTTGTTTGTTTATTGTGTTTTTGTGATACGACGTATTCAGTCCTCTGAATACGACGTATTGGTTGTTTAACTGCCTTTCTAGTAAGTTTATTTCAGGATGGATGATCCCAACATGACTATGGAAGAATATATCAAGCTTGAAGAAGAAAAAGATCATAGGCGTGGTCGGATGTTTAACTGGGAAACTACTACATATGGGAAGATCAGGATTGATGACGATCTTCACGACCTTAGATCCGTGGAAGCTGAATTCCCAGCTATAGTCATTGACGATGCCTTTGCACCTCAGGATGCAGTTCCGTGCAAATCTCAAGTAAGTACTCTTGTAAACGATAAGATCGAATTTAGAATATCATTTGACGAATCCGACGATGAGGATTACACAATAATTTGTGACAAAAACTCGTTTTCTTATAAAATGATTTATGTCAACAATTTGAAAAAGAATTTGGAAAACGATAATGAAAAAGCCGATATACCTTCTTTTCAGCCACCCAAGCCTACGACCAGTTATGTTGATGATTTAGACTTCTTTAAAGATTTTGAGAATGAATTTTCAGCCATTGTTTACAATGATGTTCAAATGTCTAAATCCGATTTATTAACTGAACAGATTTTAAACCCTCAACATATCGATAAATTTGATTTAAATAATGAAACATCATTGTCTGAATATGATGAAGATGAACAAAATGTTTTGTACTTTAATGATCTATTCCCCTTCAACATTATTCGTCCTGATGATTTAAAATCAGAAAAAGACAATGATGATAATGATATCGATATAATACAGTCTTCCGAGGGTAATAAAATTACACATGGGTCAAATAAGCTTTTTGAAACAAGTCACGATAAAATCACTAAAAGTTTTAGAACAGGAAGTTTTGTCATGAACTTAAAAGTAAAAATAGTGATTTGGAAATATTACGTAAATGGAATGCTATTCTTTCTCATTATGAATTTATATGTGCCGTTTGGCATTCTGTTCGACCCTAAGCGGTATTATAAGGATGGTGATTGTGCGATAATGTTGCGGAGGCCAAGGTACGTTTCTTTACTTTTTAAATTTTAAGCAAAATTGGTCTCCAAGAATGGATACGGCATATTAGGATAAAACATATACGGCGTATCCACTGTTTTTAACCTGTGTTGACTAAGTCAACAACACTTACCAATACGGCGTATCAATCAAGAATCAATACGGCATATCGAGTCTGGGTATAAAAGCCCGATTGATACGCCGGATCAAGCTTTTCACACAAACACACACACACTCTTTTTACCACTCAATTTTTTTACTTCAAAAGTTCTTGGGAGATCAATCATTTTAACTACATTTTATATCCCTCTCATCGTCACAAGGTATGATTACAAAGCCCGTTCATAATTTTTGTTTGATTTTCGATTTATGGTTAGGGTTTGGATAGGATTTGGTTTTAGTGTTTATGCCATAAGAGTTTGAATCCTACCTTTTCCCCCTGAATAAGACTAGGAAGTTTTGTGAATTTTAATTTGGTTAAAATGGGTAAACAGGGGAACCCCCTTTTCGTTTTCATATTACAGGTCAATACGGCGTATTCACTCACATGGATACGGCATATTGACCAAATTTTTACCTAATTTAAAAACCTCAATACGGCATATTAAGTAAAATGAATATGGCGTATTGACTTAAAAAGGATCCTAAATTTTCAGACCCATATGCCGTATTGACTAAAAATCTATACGGCGTATCCATTTATGAATACGCCGTATCCACCCTCATAACAGAAGGTTAAAAATTCTATAATCTTTGTGCTTTTGTCGTTAATTTTGCAGATATGGCACCCTTACCACCACGTGAGCAGAGAAACCTATTTCTTAGGTACCAGGGTCTTGAGTATACTGATGCGGATATTGCTGACTTCGAGGAGAGGTTGGAGAGGATTTACAATCGAGAGATACACAGGGTTCAGCTTGTGGATTTTCAGGGGATGCTCAAGCTTATGAGGGATGGTTTGTTTGCTAGGATGGTGATGGAGCACCGTGATGATGCCGGTGTAGTTGTATTCACTAATCAGTCTTGGGGGAGGCTGTTTGATACTAAGGGACCACTGGTCTGGGAGCTCATTTTGGAGTTCCTTAGCACGCTTTGATTTGGAGAGGTATTGCTTGACTTGGATGCTCTTGATACTATTCAGTTTCAGTTAGGTAGAGCCAGGAGACGTTTGAGCTAGAGGCAGTTTATTCTGGCCTTGGGATTACATACCGAGGAAGAGATAGAGTCCCTTGGTTTTGCTAGGTACTGGAGTGAGAGTTAGAGGATGATCCCTGGGAAGGGGGATCTGCATGATTACCGGAGGGGTATTTCTACTAATGGAGATTTCTTAGGATCTCCCCCTTCCTACACTTTGATTAGAGATCCGATGCTGAGACTTTGCCATAGGATGATGGCACATAGTATTGCTGGGAGGAGTCAAGCACCTGAAAAGGTGACCGTGACTGATTTGTTTTATTTAAGAGGGCTGGATGTTGGATCGGTCAACATCCCTTACTTATTAGCCCGATACCTGAGAAGGTTTGCTACTGGGAGGAAGAGTAGGGCTCATATATCTGGTGGACATTTTGTGGGTTGATTGGCTCAGCATTTTGGATTACTGACTGCGGAGATACTTCGAGGATTGACAGTTATTGCCCCTGAGCTTCCGATAATTGATATGGCTTAGTTGGTTAGGCTGCAGATTTATGAGCAGTTAGATAATACTTGGGCGTGGGTGGCCATGGGACCAGAGAGGCAGCCCGATGCTGAGGCTAGTGCCCCTACAGTCGCTGAGGATGCTCCTGCTGTTGATGAGGGTGACCAGTCTGTTCTGGCACCCGTGCAGGCACCTCAGCAGCCACCACCACCACCACCTCCAGCTGCTGCTAGGACTATGCCTTAGAGATTAGGGAGACTAGAGTAGGAGATGCGAGGACTATGTAGAGACGTCAGGAGCTTACGTGGACTTATGGAGAGATCGATGATCGATCAAGGGAGATTCTCCACATGGATGATTTCGTGTATGGCACAGTTGATGGATGCTAGTGGGCTGACATACCAGGCATTCAATGGGACTTTCTGAGGGAGCTCACCTGCAGCATTCCAGAGACGTGCCAAGCAGAGGACTGGCGAGGCCAGTACCTCCGCAGCACAACAGGACCAGCAGCATCCAGACCCATGATCCCTCATATCCTTATCTTTTGTTTATATCTACCTGTACATTTATTATTATTCATGTCATGATGTATCTAACTATTAAACAGGTTCTCATACTTTTGCGTATATATCATTGTATGACGTTTTGATTTGTTTGTGTATGATAGAATCAAGTCTGGCAATAAGTTCAGCACCATAGTTCATGAATATGTTACGGAACCAAGCAGGATATTCACACCAAAATACTAAATGGAGAAGAGAGAGACGATTTTAAATGAAGAGAAGCTGAAGACAAGTCTAACTTAAAGACTTGGCTGTAAACAAAAGTGCTTCCCGAGAGACAACCCGGATTGTTATTTAATTTTATTGAGTCTGTCTTCCCAGACATCAATACGGCGTATTGATTGTCTGGACGTTATCAGTCTTTACTTTTTATGCACTTTAAAAACATTATTGTCAGTTCTGGCAATACGGCGTATTCATGCACATGATACGACGTATCCACCAGGCTGACTCATATTTAGTTTGTTTAGTTTAGTTTGAATTAACCACAGGTACCAAGATAGGAACACATGTTTTTTTCCTATGTTTTACACAGGACCTCGTAAAGGAAATATCGACAAATATTGGTGGAGAATTTACAAATCTGGAGATCTTAAAGTGTTGTAGTCTTGAAACCTCAAGACGGCTGTTCAACACACAATCTTGCTCATAAACACAAACGGGAGAATCTACCGAGCATATATCAGGGGAGTTTCTCATTCTAATTCTTTTTAAATCCCGTATTTTTAATATTTTATCTATACAACGAGGCCGTTGTATAATTCAAGTGGGGGGATGAAATTAGAATGTTTACTTGTCCTATTTTTCACATTAAAATTATTAAAATGCTTAAATTATGCTAAAATTTAAAAAAATTTCAAGCATACTTTTGTGAAAATTACTTGATACATAACCCGCACACAATAACCCTTGTTAGATATTGTGAGAATTTAGCCTATCCGTTTCCAAATGTTTACCCAAATTCCACAAAATATGAGCGTGCCGGTGATGTAGTAGACTTTAGAACTTGGCTTGGTATATCTATTCGAGACCTCAATAATGAATATTATGGATTTAATTGGAGTAACTTTTTTACATTGGTAAGTTTTTAGGATTACACCCAAAAAAGCCTATCTATGTTGTTTATTAACTAACTATACCGGTTAGTTAACCTCCAGTTTAAACCCTTTTCCACTCTCATCTTTAGAGTGAAGATCCACTAGAACAACTCGTACAGCCAATCCTTTAGGAACTACACCAATTATTTGTATCATTACACCCTTACACCTTAACCTACCCTGTTAGATTAAGTTTAATTTACAGTTGCTAGTTGCTTAAAGTGTAAAGTTTATATTTCCTGAGTCTTGTGTCATTTTCTATCTTTAGTGCGGTTGGAAATTTGCACATTGCAAATGGGAATGTATATTATAGTCAAAACTCATGTGATTTTACTACCATCATAATTAATGATGAGTCCGAAGAACGAAGGAGCTATCAAATGATTTATCCGGAATTATTATGATCGTGAAGATGGTGAAACTACCTCGAGTTTCGTATATAGTTAGACTGCAAAAAAATCAAAAAAATGAGAAAAAATTGCAACAAAAAAAGAAAGAGAAAGAAAGTTTGAAGATAATCATTTCGCAAAGCAAGAACCGAAGGAATTACACGAAGGATCTATTATTCGTTGATACAAATCGACAATGTAGAGTATTGTACAAAGTGGAAGATATCGCCACTTACCTTGTAGAGTATGTAAAGTTTGAGATGATTGGAAAGTTGACCGTTACAAGAACGCCAACTTAGGTTGTTGTCTTTGATCTATGATTAAGACGTTGTAAATAGTCGTGTCTTTATCATGGTAACGGTCGGGAAAAAGTGTCTAGCAACTTGTATCTCAGTCTTAATCTATTTGTTTCTTGATTTTTATTTAACAACAATTTACTTCCCTCTCACCTGATGATTAGCCACTGGTTTTACGCGAATGAGGACTTGTTTGAGCGTGCATGTCTATTCCGTCGTTACAGCCATGTATGCATATCTTAGCTACCTCGTTGGTTTACGACTTTTGGTGAAAGTTAGAAGGTTCCTACCCTATATCATTCTTTATCCTAACCGTTGGTTAAATTCAAATGGGGGTGTGATCGAACACACATGTCTATTCCGTCGTTACGGCCATGTATGTGTGCTTCAGCTGCCCTGTTGGAGTGGTACTTTTGGTAAAAGATTGTAGAATGATCAATCGTAAGCCTTTCCATACAAAAAACCCATATTTACCTTTATAAACTTGTTACTCCCTGGCTTTAGTGGTGGAGATGTGTCTCCTTGCCAAGCTTATGATAGAATACTCGTCATGACCAGGCAATTAAGCGAATTAGTTACATGTTACCACATAGATTAGTTGAGTAATTTGAGTGTTTTTCTCTTCCTATTTCGTGAGGTGTTTGGTTGTATACTTGTAATAGATCAAATAAATGCTTTAACGGAAAATATCCTTAGGGATACATTTTTATAAACTTCTAAAGGCTACTTGAGGACAAGTAGGATTCAAGTGGGGGGATATTTGATGACATCAAATAACGTCTATTTTATAGCATCATTTATCCCATGTTATTAACCCATTTTATATAGTTATTGCAAAGAATTGTTTCTTAATCGTTTATATTTGAGAATTGCAGTAATTATGGAGTACTTGGTGAATATTAGCAAAAGGCGCGCATTCTGGAGCTTAAACGAAGATATTTTAAAGATTAATGATTCTGACAACCAATACGCCGTATCCATTAAGGAAGATACGGCGTATCCGTGCCTGCACTCACCAAAGACCACAAAGGAATGAAGAGCAATACGCCGTATCCAGAAGAACTCAATACGCCGTATTCAAGATATAGTATGTGAATATTCTGGAAGATATCAAACGTGGTCCTTACTCCAAGAAACTCTAATACACTGTATCCAATCCCTTAGATACGCCATATCGAACAGACTTCCAGACCCTATAAATACAAAACTCAAAAATAAGTTTTGAGGGTGCTAAATCATATTCTCGATACCTAAACCATAAAAGTCAATTTCTAGAAGAGAAAAAGGGCAGACGATTTCAAGCAACGCTATCCATTCCACACGGGACATCATGTAATTTTATATACTTTAGTAATCGTTCAGTTTTTGGTATCATTCGTTAACTCGGTTAGTTTACCTTGGCTAAATAGTTGCTCTTGTATTTATTATGACGTTTGAAGGCTAATACCTTCAGCTATTAGCCATTATTATAAAGATCTGAATGTTTGGTATTTGTTTATCTTGATTTCTTGATTTATCGTTGAATTCTTGTTTATGTTTATCAATTTATACTTGTTTACGCGCTTTTGTATGCGACCTATCATTCAACTAGATTTTGTGATACAAAACAAGTAATATAGAGTCTGAGATAACTCTCCATATTGTAATTTATACATCTAGAATCATAGTATCATAAATATTGTCCTCCTAAATAGGTGTCTAGGATACGCTTCGGGCTTAACTAGTTAATTGGATATTGCCAATGGTTTATTGATCGTGTTGACTAGAAGGTGAACCTAGATAATTCAACAAATAACGTTCTGATTCCATTGGATAGTTAGACAAGTAGACTACTAGTGTATAAATCACCATTAAGCGGTAAGTGGGTAAAGTCTTTATGAGCTAGGGTTTAACAAGATCACCATTGCTTTAATCCCTAAGATATATTATAATCGTCTAATAAGGATGCTTTATGCGGATGCTTTAATTATGAGAGAATTAATGTATCTATGTCTTAGGATGATGTAACGCCTAAGTTTTAATAATGATATACCACCTCGAAAGAAGAAATCATTGCACTCAATAAACAAACCAACATTCTAATTGGATTAATAATGGTTAATATAGTTTTCTTATATTTGGCTCGACCGCTCTTTTATCTTTTGTTAATTTGCTTGCGTCAGTTAAAGTGCCTTGAATTGATTGTAGTCACCAACCAAACCGTGCCAGTCTCTCAGGCTGAAAACCCCCTTTTCCCGTTAGAATTAGGATTAGAACTGACATAGGTTTAGAATAGAATAGAATTAACATAGATTAGATAACCAAAATATTAATTAAATTGATAGATTTAACCTCGCTTCAAGTGTTTGACGCCCTACCTGCCATGAAACTACTACCGATCGGGTACACTGCCCGTTAAAGTGTTGTTTTTGGTTTAGTCGGCAAAATATAAATTTAAAACTTGAATCATAAAAATATACACCACACAACGACACATCAAGAGTTGTAAGAGATGATTATGTGTTGTTGTTTAAATGATTGAGAGGATGCCACTGTTTATAAGCTAAATTCGTAGTGAAGTGCGACTCACTTTGGGTACTTGGTGCCAAAGTTTCAAAAATGCTTGGAAAAGTACACTACACAAGGTGGGAAAGTACGGCGTGCATTGCTTGAACGAGGTTTGAATAATCTGATAAAACTGACGCACTTTGTCTTGTACTTTGGACTTATTTCTTTTTCTTTATTTAGCTTGACTTTCTATTGATGTAAACACTTGTATCTTTTACTTCTTAGCTCGAATGATCTTTAAGTGAACCTGCACATATTTCATGCTATCAAGTATCGAAAGTTTACGAGAGTTGCCAATAATATATACAATAATGCCACCAAAAATATGTACAATTAAGGCGTAATCAATCCCCCTCCCAATTATAGGTAGTCTCCTATAAAAAGATGGGAGATTGTCGTGTATAAGTACCTATGATATGCCAATTCTTCCTTAGTGGTGGAATTTGTTAAAATACTCATCATCTGAGTCATTCTCTTCTTCTTCCTCCTCTATTTTCTCTTCTAATTCTTCATTTTATATCTTCTCACAAAATTTCCCTAGATCGAATTCTTCTTCCAAACATGATGGTTCACTAGTGGGGGTAAACCTAGGTTAGGTGTCGACTGCATCATCGGGATACAAGTCAACTAGGTTTGAAAGATTCAAGGAGTTTGTTAAGCTATAAAACCCTTTAGTCATTTGGTAAGGTTGGTGATTTGGTTGGTGATGATGGATTTGAGTTCTCCATAGTGAAGAGCGAAATAGCCAATGGACTTTTTACGAACAAACACATAAAGAAAAGATGGACTATGAGAAAGCTACTAAAAAGTAAAATCTCATTTGATAGGAATCTAGTGAGTAGACCTAAGCTAGATATAAATCGAAACCTAAACTATTCTCCAGCAGCGACGCTAAAAACTTGATGCGGCGGGTTGCAACACCAAAGTTTTAGAACCCTTATAGGCAGAGTACCTAACCATTGTAGTGTAGTATAGGCAAGACCGGGGAGTTGATCGTTCTCTAAGAGAATAGTGAGGTAGGTTCGAAATGTATGTTGCCTAAATCTAAGGGTTAAGGGATGATTCTTTTTGTATTTTTATATTTTATGAAAACAATTTGAATCAATAGTTTGAGAGGGGGTTTAAACTAAGTTAAATCTACTCCTAATACACAAGGAATTGTAAAATGGTGGGAACTCGTATATGGGAAAAAGCGTGCTCACTTAAGATGCACTACTCCCTAGTTACTCTACCTAATCTACCGCGTTGTCACACCCTTGCTAGTGCAATGTGAAGTATTCCTTTATATTTTGGTTTGGTTAGTCTTACGCTTATATGCTAGCTTAAGCGAACAACACATGTTAGATTGCCTACGGATACACCTAATGTCACACCACTAAAATATAGCAGCAGTAAGGTAACCGAGGCGTGACTTCATAGCATAAGAAACACAATAATATAAACAACAACCTCTAAATGAGTTGTTTTGCAAAGGCATTCATTCGATATATTTGGATAAAACAAGTTTTTACAAAATACACTTCATAGTTTTAACACATAATAGAAATAATGGTTTAAAGGTAATAAAATGAATGGGATTTATGCATAAAATCTCCATGTGAGCAACAACGATGGATGACTCTAACAAATGAGACTCCATGATGCTAGCCATGATGTTTGCAAGTTTATGGACCTGAGAAAATACATGCTAAAACGTCAACATGAAGTTGGTGAGATTATAGGTTAAAATAAGTATAAGTGTGGACGATAAGATTTTCGAGTGTGTGTGATTATTATAACACATACAATATCACATAAAAAATATTACTGTTGCACTAAGCTCATAACACCGAAGCCTTAACCCAAGTTCTAGTTGTTACAAGTTTCCCTCGCTAGGTGTTTTTCCATTCACCTAAAGTACCTCAAATGAAATGCGTCCGTTTCACATGATAGCTAATTGTTGTCTACCCAGATGGGAGTTGTCAACTCTAATAGATATACTCACAACGTTCATGCTTACACAAAGTAATTAACGGTTCATGATAGTGGGGACTTCATGGCAATAGGGAAAGTTAGGCATTTTGTAAAAGTATTAAGTACTTGTATCCGTAAGTAAAATTAAGAAATATATTCCCACCTCAAGTATTTCAAAACAAGTAAAAAGAAAGGCTACGAAACTCACCTCAAGCAAATAGGTGATTTGGTGGTAGTACAAGTTCAAAAGTGGGTAAAGTATCCTAACTGTAACCTAATTTAATAATAAGGTGCTTTAGGTATGTGGAAAACTAAAAGGGGGTTGAATAGTTTACCACTTTTTAATTTAAGGTTTTTAAGTGTTTATAAAAATTCTAGATTCGACTTTATGTGAATTCAACACTTGCACAATATGAACAATATACTTAT
>BQNB010037250.1:16568-49569 GCA_026074375.1 Tanacetum coccineum | reverse complement strand
GTTTACAAACCCTCTTCTACCCTGCACCTCAAAAAACCCCATGGACACACTCGCCCCTCCTCCTCCACTAAAAAACCTAATCCTATTTGGCAATCCCACAAATCCCCAAGGCATAAAGGACGGTTTAGATGATTTTGTTGGTCTTGCTCTCACACAACAAACACAAGACTCGGCTATAAAAGAAGTAGAAGACAGTAGTTTTAGGAAGTAGTTAGTTTTCTGTTTTTAATTTTTCAATTTGTATTTCTTCAATTTTAAGCAATTTTTCTTTCAAGCTTTTTAAATAAGCTTTAAGCTCTTGTACCTTCTCTTGTCCATCTTGTACTCCACAATTTTAGTAATATCATTCAGTTTACAAGTTACTTGTGTTCTTCTATTTCAATTTGAAGTCAATTTCATCAAATAAGCTTTCAATAAGCTCTTTTGAGCTTATTCTTGTTATTAAGCTCAAATTTAGTTTAAATCTTTGTAAAAGCTTTTAAATACTGTTTTTTAGCTCATTTAGTTTAAAAGTTCTCATTTGAATTCAAATTAAGCTTACTTTGGAAGCTAAGAGGAGTAATAAGCTGTTTTAGCTTATTAAGCTTATTGATCAAGGTCTAGAGGCAAGGTGCCATTAGGATCACCTAGACTCTTCACTTGGATGTCTAGGTGAAGAAGATTCTACAATCTCAGGTTTTATGTGCTTGATTTCATTTTAAGCAAATTCATAGCTTATTTCAAGTTGCTTATTTCTATTCAAGTTTGTCTGGGTTGTGCTTGTTATTTTTCATAGGATTGTTAAGTTGTAAAGTATTTTTAGAAAAATTTTCAGAATTTTTTGTAATCGTTTAATATTTTTTATAATTTAATTTAGTTAAAAGTTTATTTAATTCATAATAAATACAAAAATTATCAAAAAAATATTTTGCTTTTTTAGAAAATTTTCTTTTATCATCTAGTTTGTAGGAAAAATATAAAAATTTTCGTAGGGTCATTTTTACAATTTTCCATCTTTTAAAGAACGGGTCCGGGTACGGGTTTTTGTTTTGACTCGTTTTTGGGTCAAACGAACTCCGTTTTCGGTCTAGTCTTTTTCATTCTTCGTTATTTGGTCCATAGAGTAGTTTAGAAGTGAAAATTTCTTCGGTCAAGGCTTATTTTTAAAGATTTAGGTTTTCCCCCCCCCACCCTTTTTGTACAGGATTCGGGGATGCGTTTTTCTAGTTTAATTTCATAATTTTTAGGTTTTTCTTAAACGTTTTAGTCCGTTATTGTTTAATTTGACTTTTTCAACTTCCCAAACTCATTCCTTCCTTCAAACTCAAATCTTCGATCGTATCGATTTACCATTCCAGCCTCGTTGGGGATTTACGACCCGGGAAAGCTCTATACTACTTCTCGGTATCATTGATTCTGCTTTTTGACTATTCTTACTATATATTGATATTTTATTATATTATATATATTTTAAGGTGTAGTCAGAGCGGATCACTTTGCGTATTTTATTTTTATTGGTCACGTAAAAGGGTTACGTTTCGCGATAAAATACATTTGGACGCACCCCGGAAATACCTAGACTTACCTAGACTCAAACCAATACCCACTTTGAGAACCTAAACATGAAATTTAATCAAATCTTGTGTTTATGTCACTTGGGTGTCGAATATGGGCAAGTAAACCCACTTGAAATCGTCCTTGGTGGTTTATTTACTAGCAAAATCCCCTAATGATCTTTAAGGGTACATGTACAAACTCTAAGTAATTAAAGATGGTACTTAATGGTACCTAGTAACTGAATACTATGGTCTAATGACCAAATTTGTTGGTCCCTTTTCCTTGATAGCCCGGACACCGGACATACATATACACATAATCTTCAGATTTTTGCTAGCTAGAGAATTCATGTACCCAAAATCTCTTCCCCAAAATTAATAACTTGTACTCAAGTGGTTTAGCATAATACCATGTGTAATCAACTAGAATCCTTTAAAACCACCCTTTAGGGCACGGTTTGGGTTTGTTTTTGTAACTAAAGAATGTAACTAGCTTATGGCCTATAAGTACTACCACTTAGGTCTCAACCATTTAAACACACTTGTATAACTCACTCACACCTCAAACCCCTCTCCTCTCTTGTTTCGGGCATACAATAAACCGCTAACCACGCAACACTCACATTTCCACTATCGAACCAGCAAAGTACCACACAAGGGAATCAATTCGAAGCTAGGGTTGGGAAACTTCAAAGGCTTTGAAGCCAAGGGTTGGTTGTTTCGATCGTGTATACATTTGGATTAGCACTCTACACGTCTAAATACGCCCACAAATACTCTAGGACCCTTGTAAGTCAAGTTTGAACTTATACTCTTCGCATTTTAAATTGTCTTTTGATTTCTAGTCATCATGTCGCGATATCTATGAAATGCACGTACCTATATATGTACACTTTATACTCGTATGGTGCAAGAGACTAATAAGGTGCACGCACCAAGTGATTTAACGCGACAAGGAATTAAATGTTATGTCCAAGGTAAAAGCTTGGTCTCCAACATGAACACCACACCCTATATACGAAGATATAAGGAAACTATACGTAAACAATTGCTAAAATCACAACGACTTGGCTTGGGTACGTGTATACAAGGTTAAGGAACATTTGCATGTCATGGGTCGCGATTTGGGAACCCTGGACACGTTGTTTTTGTGCTAAACGATTTATCGAGACCCATATAACACGCAAATAAACCATACGGGCCCTTAATGGACCCGCGAGCCCAACGCGAGCCCAACGCGAACCTCATGCGAACCCATAAGCCATAATAAGCCTAAAACAGCTTATTCGTGTGCTTACATGACTTAATGAGCTTAATATGGACTTAAGAACCTAAGTGAACCCTTCGTATTTCTTTTAAAACCAAACGAACCCTTAACGGGCCTTCTAGCCCATTAACGGGCCCTAAATGAGCAAATAAGCTCACAATAAGCTCGGGCAGCTTATTGATGATCTTATGAGGGCTTAATAAGCCTAATAGATTTAAATGTACTTAATGGACCCCAATGGACCCAACGGAACACCTTAAAACCTTATCCGGGCCTTACAAGCCCAAACCGGCCCAATAGAAGTGCTTATTAGCTTATATTAAATAAGCCGAAATACAAACAGTTCGTTTGAACTTAATATAAATTGAAAAGGAACTAGCAAAGCCCATAAACCTTTAAGAGTGTTTGTCGAGTGAGCTATTGGGCTTTCGGGCCCAATAAGCTCAAAATAAGCTACAATAAGCTCCTCGAGCTTAATTACAGCTTAACAGACCCTACTGAGCTTATTGGAAACATTTAGACTTATTAAAACTAAAACGGGCCTCTAGAAAGCTAAACGGACCTTAACGGGCCCAATAAGGCCCGTTAAGCCAAAAATAAGCTCGAATAGCTTATTTTTAAGCCGAACAACTTCTATGATCTATTTTAAGGATAAAAAGCAATTTAAAACTATTTTAAACCTTTTTCGTGGTCAAAATACGAAAACCGAAAGTAGAGGGACTAATTTCGCCCTTTTTGAAACTTGAGTAAAATGTTAAAGTCGTATGTTGAAAACTCATGAGCTATAAGGACGAATTTCGTAAATATCTAAACAATAAGGACTCAAATTGAACACTTAAGTTAAATTCGAAAACTAGAGGGACTAATATTGTAATTAACGAAAGTATAAGGTTAGAACTCGTCACTTTTCGAAAATCATAAAACCATAAGGGCCATTCTTGTCATATCATGAAACTGAGTACATAAGGGCTAAAATTGTGAACCATTGAAAATGAAGGATAAGTTTTAAGAAAATTAAAACTTGGAGGATTCACTTGTGAATAAACAAAAAACCGTAAATATGAGAAACTCATGATCCACTTTGATAAAACAAAAGTCTTGTTTTATGAACTTAAGCGAGTACAAACGAGTTATATATATTAACATATATAACGTTTATGTTTCGAGTAATAATTAAATATTATTATCAAAAAGTAATAAATATGATATAGTTATTAAAACGGAAACAGTTTCACGTTTGTAAATACAAACGATGAATGATAAATGCAATGATCTTGTGCACCACCACACAAGTGATAACGGTATATATAAACTTAAAATGGAATTTAGTTTATACAATGAGTCGTTAGCTTAAATGTGTAAACTAAGACTTGACCGTACTTACTTAGGTACTTGACGGTGTGATCCACTGCTTACTTGGATATTTATTATCATTCAGAGAACTACCGGCTAAGGTGAGTTCATAGCCCCATGTTTTACAATTATTTAAATGATTTACATCCTTGGGGTGAGAACATGCTTTGTTTTTACAAACTGGACGCAAGTGTACATTTTATACTATGATTACGTGTTTGCCTAAGTTACCATAACCCATTATGTCCATGATCATGAACTGTTAATTGCATAGATGTGATTGGGAATTACATTGTGTGGGCGCGAATGTTATGGATAGATCTATTAGGGATTGACAATCCCCGTTCGGGTGACTAGCTATCACTGGGAACGAACGCATACCATGTCGAATCAGGGATGTTGCGGGGTTAGCACATCATTCACGGACACCTGTATGCAAATTATATTTGCATCCATATATGTCGAGCTTCGGTGTCATGAGCTTAGGAAACGTAATTACTTTTTATGATGTTTGCATTTGTTGTTTAGTCATGCACTTGGAAGTCTTGCGGTCCTACAACTGATTTATTTAAACCTATGAATTCACCAACTTTATGTTGACATTTTAAGCATGTTTTTCAGGTCTTTTCTTTTATATAAAATTATTATTTGTCATATTAGTGTTCTATCTAGGGAAAAATATAAAATTAGTATAGTGGCGAGTATAAGTGGGTATACGTATATACGCTTAGATATCATCGAGATGATCTAATATGGCGTGCATCTCTCAGTATCTATAACGTTAGAGCCGGATGGGTTCATACCTCATGTTTGACTCGTACTCCAGTCTTAGCACACTATTTCTCTTATCTACAGGATGCGGGGGAGGTATTGTTACTAAAACACTACTCTCACACCAGGGACCACCTCCGTTATTAATTCTAGTTTTTTATTTTTTCAAATTAACTTAATTAGAATTTAATTTGATTTTAATTTAATTAGGCATTTATTTTTCTTATTTTTAGTATTTAGGTTTCCCCGCTACTGATTCTGTTCCCCGTATTTTAATTTAGATTTAATTTTAGGATTTCCCAATAATTAATTAGCTTCCCGTAGTTTAAGTTCATCCATATAACTAATATTGTTCCCGTAGTTTTTAAATCCCTATGTACCTTGCTTGTTTCCCGTAAAATATTAAATTAATTTTTTTATTAATTAATTAGTGTACTTATATCAAGTGTCTCCCATCATATCATATATTCTCCATCATTTCAAATTTCTCCATCAAACCAGGATTACTTTCAAAATGCCAGCTCGTAGGGACAAGACGACCCGGAATAATCTCTTCGAAGTCTTTTAAGCATTGATTCCTCCTTAATATATTTATCCTTTTGAGGAATTTGACCTTTTGCCTTGGTCAAGGCTTCGGTCAGATCTGTATTAGGGTTGCTATATAAGTGTATACCGCACACGAATCAGTACCATTAACAGACTCTGTATCCACAGGATTCTGGCTTTTGAACTAATATCAATTTTCAGACGCTGATCAGCCGATGCTTGATACTCGGAAAAGCACTCGGGAGGGAGAGAGTTCCTTAGTGATCAACTTAGTAAAGTTTGGATGTCAAAAAACAAAAATGCATTGTAATTTCTTCGACAGAGGCAAGTACGAAGCGTTATCTGCAAGTGTGCTCAGTAATGTATGAAGGACACAACTTCAGTTATGTCTTCAACTACAACAAAATACCGTTTGTAATTTGCGACTCTCAGTCAGCGCATAGCAATATCATGCAACCCTGTACAACAATCCGAACAAGCAGATCCATACTCGGTATCCTTTCATAAAGGACCAGTTTAACAAGGTATAATTGAACATATTTTTGGTCTGAACTAATACCAATTAGCTGACATGTTTACAAAAGCCCTTCCTGAGGATCGTATAAGTATCTGTGAGAAGGCGTTGTATGAATGTTTGACTCTTGCTGATCTGGAGTTCTGACAGAATGAGACTGCTGATATCACATCAAACATCACCATGTACATAGTTTTGAGAAAAGCAAAATACAAAAATATATAACTTCAAAAAGGAAATACAAAATCAGAAAAAACAGAAAATTTCCAAAAAGATTCTTCTCGACATGTCTCTTGGAATCGATAACATTTACAGACTTAGAAATGTTGATTAACATTGACACAGGTGTGTAAATGAAGTTCGAGTGAGAGTTGCAAATAGTTTCAAAACATGTCATTTCTAATTTTCTAAATGGCTTATGTGCAAATATAAGTACATAACCCGGACTTCATATAAAGGAAGGTTATACCTACTCACAACGAGAAATTAAACGTTTATCGTCTGAGCCTGTCTTACAATACATTCAATGTATTTAGCTCAAGAAAAAGGATAGTGTACTTTCATGCGCTTACCCTTACAGTTCGAAAGAAGTCCTCTAACATAATGTTTTTCACAAAGTTTGAACACAATTTTTCAAAATATTCTCGCTGACACTATATCTTTTCAAAATTTGTGTTCAACCCTCACCCGCACAATGTTTTCAAAAGACAACAATTTTTCAATTGGTCTATTCTTGAGGGGGGATTTCTTAAAAAAACAAAGTTTTAATGTGCTTGGATACATCATCAACGACCATATCTTTGTATTCAAAAACATATCAAAAATGTTCCAAACCATTCATGCTGACCATTAAAATTTCTCCCACAAGATTATTTTTCAAGACATATTTTACTCACAAGGTATTTCAAAAACTAAGTGTTTATTATTTAAAATAAGGGGAGAAAATGTAATTAAAATATGATCTAATTGACTCAATGTGCTGAAGAAAAGGTTTTATGGTTCGATCTTATACCCAACAACATCTTAATTTAAACGACTACTTTTTTTTTTTATTCTGAAGTCATAAGGTGGTTAGGTTAGGAATCAATCCTATGATCCAACCAGAACCGGAGGATCTACCCAAGGATAATCCAAAGTTAGAAATAGCAGTCCTTAGGTATGATTGGAGATGAATGTATATGGGAATAATGCCGACTAAGATTAAGTTAACACTGGAACAATCACAACAAGGTGTTAGTAATGACGTTTTGGTAAGCATTGAAGGCGTTGAAGAATGAAAAAGAAATGTATGGATAAAGGGTCTAAAGAAAGAAGCCCTCCACACAACTTAAGGCAGAAACCAGGTCAATACATATGCTGTCAGAATCACAAGTTGATTGCTGACATTGAAAACGACATCATGGACCCAGTGATGCAATGCACAACCCTTCCCAGCCATTCGAGTTTCTCTCAACAAAACTTGGTCTCATTTGTATGGAGATACACACATTATTCTATTGTCATCTCATTCCCAGTCCGTTGATATTGAATAGGTGGCAATCTGCTCAAGCCTCCGAGTACTAAAACCAAAATGCACTAATCGAGTCTAGAGCCAAGAGATCAATAAAAATCTCGTTAGGACACATTCCATTTCAAACACTTGTTGAACATCATCAAGTTCACAAGCTGTTAACAAGAGTCCTACGCAATATCCTTGTGATATTTGCCAGAACATCCGAGTGATACTATAAGTATTCACAATGAAGATGGAAATCCTGCTTGAGTCAGCATCAAACAAGCTCTTGGTAGGTGACTTGCGAGATTCTATATGAATCAAACTTGTGACAACTGGATATCGATTTGGTCCAGTAAATGAATTGACGGTTGATGAATTTTGATAAAAAGCTTAAAACTCCCGATGTGTTACAAAAACGCTTTTACAAGTAATATGTCGATTGATTTTTCAAATCAATTTTCTCGTTTATCACTAACGTAAACCTGCAGGTCAAACGGTGGTGACGGCAACCTCAATCCCATTCAAATGCTCAATCTACAAAGACAATCTATCTAGAAAGCTTAAGATTTAAAGACAAAGACTTCCGCTAACTCTGATTTAAAGCTTTCAAGATAATGCAAAAGTATGAGAATGTTGGTCAAAGACACAAGATCGCAAGATGGCATAGACGATAAAGACAATAACAAAGGCTCAAAGTCTAGATCGCAAAGCATGAAGGAACAAACCTACAACAAAGAACAAAGAAAAAGACCAAGACCACATGAGCTTAAACGACAAAAGCAATCTCATTTATCTCATGACGAGTTCATCAATGAACTCATCGGGAGATTGTTTGGCCCTCTAAAATATTAAGCCGAACAGGAAGTTTGTTCATTACGTGTACGAGTCTCGGTCATTTAATTAGTTAATGTTGTAATAGTATAATATTAGGAATCGGGCTCGATAGTTAATCTAATATTGTATATGTTTCGGGTTTAATCCCAAGTAAAACCCGAGCCCGGGTCCTAGTTAAATATCCCGCGCGTCATTTAATGCGATGGGGTATATAAACTCTTTTCTATTTAGAAAAGAGTTAGTTGTTCATTTTCAAATATAATTCCATTTCTCTTTTCTCTCATCTCTCTCTCTAAACTCTCTCTCTAGAACAACTCTTTCTTTCTCCTTTCTAGTTCTAATTCGTGTTTGATTCTATGAAGTAAACTGTTAAGGGATCCTACATAAACCTATGCTAAACCTATGTTAATCTTAAATCTAACAGATAAGGGGGGTTTTTAGCCTGAGAGACTGGCACGGGTTTGGTGGTGACTAAAATTAACTTAAAACACTAAAACATATGCAAGCAAATTAACAAAAGATAAAAGAGCGGTCGAGCCAAATATAAGAAAACTGTATTAACCATTATTAATCCAATCAGAATGTTGGTTTGTTTATTTAGTGTAATAATTACTTATCTCGGGGAGGCATATCATTCTTAAGATTAAGGCGGTACTTCTTCCTTAAGCCTAGACACATAGAATTCTATCACAATTAAACGTATCCGCATAAAGCATCCTTATTTGCTGACTATAATCAATCTTAGGTATTAAAGCAATGGTGATCTTGTTAAACCCTAGCTCATAGAGACTTTACCCACTTACTACTTAAAGGTAATTCATACACTAGTAGTCCACTAACCCAGTCTTTACCAATTAATTAAGAATGTACTCGTTGATCCCAAGGGTCACCTTCCAGTCCAACTAAGCTCATAATCTGAGGGCAAAGATAGGTTATTATTCGTGATCCTATTGGTCTAGATGTATAAATCACTATATAGAGAGCCATCGTGGCATCTAGATACTTGGTTCGTATCACTAGATCCAGTTGAATGATAGGTCGCATACAAAAGCACGTAAACAAGTATAAACTGATAAACATAAACAAGCAATCTATGATAAATTAAGCAATCGAGATAAATAAACCAAACATTCAGATCTTCAGAATAATGGCTAATACCCGAAGGTATTAGCCTTCAAACTTTATAATCAATACAAGAGTGATAATTTAGCCAAGGTAAACTAATCGACTTAATGAATAATACCAAAAACTGAATGATTACAAGAGTATAGAAGATTACAAGTTGTTTCCTATGGAATTAATTACGTTGAAAGACCTCTTTTTCCCTTCTTCTCTTTTGAAAATCGACTTTTATGATTTAGGTATCGAAAATATCATTTAGCACACTGAAAACCCGTTTTAGGTTTTCTATTTATAAGGTCTGGAATATGGTCGATACAGTCTATTAACTAAGGTCAATACAGCGTATTAGGGGTTTCTTAGAGTAGGGACCACGTTTGATATCTTCCAGAATATGTTATTTCCATAGCTTGAATACGGCATATTGGTCTTCTCTGGATACGGCGTTTTGGATCTTGTTCCTTTGTGGTCTTTAGTGAAGTGCATACACAGATATGCCATATCTTCCTTGATGGATACGGCATAGCCAGAACATCTTCAAATGTCTTCGTTTAATCTCTAGAATGCATGCCTTTTTGCTAATCTTCACCAAGTACTCCTTAATTACTGCAATTCTCAAATACAAACGATTAAGTAATAATTCTTTGCAATAATTAAACAAAATGGGTTATTTACATGGGATAAATGATGCTATAAAAGTAACGTTATTTGATGTCATCATCAGCATAACGAGAAACATAAACTTTGTTCTCGTGTGGGTTATAGAAATGGTATCCCATTATTTCCTTTGGGTGTCCAACAAAATACACTATGTAGTTCTAGGATTTTTTTTGTTAATAATAATCTCCAAGAGATTTTACCAAATTTAGAACTTCAATCAAGACATAATGAGATTCATCTCATTTTTATTACTAGAATAATGTCTTAATTAACCTTCTAGGTTGGAATCTTATTGGGTATATCCACGACATACTCAATTATCTAACCTTGATTTCTTTAGGTGTCAAATAAGTTAAGGTCATCATGAATCAAAACAATATCAATATATAGTTTGATTACTCTTGTTGGAAATACCATAAAACTGTGGTACTCTAATAAGATTGAAATAGTAAGGCAATCTCATAATTCATTAGATGAATTTATACTTTATGCCTTTTCCTATTTACCAACTTAAGTTAAAACATAATGGTATCAATAGTATTACTAAGCCAATTGCATGCTTTTTATAAGTCTTTGATCAAGTCAACGACTTAATGTGTATGTACTACCAAGTAGACATAAACATCCAATACATTTGAACAAGTTAATGACTTCATGTACATGTCTTAACAAGAAGACATAACAAGTTAACCTTTTTACTTTACGTTATAAGTCTTTTCACAAGTAAAAGACTTCATGTACATGTCTTAACAAGAAGACTTAACAATTATTAAACTAAAATAACAATGAGTGCCGACACATGGCCTCTATCATAATTTCAAGTTAATTTCAAACTTCATGTTTATGATTTCCAAGAAAACATAATCATGTAGCCTACCTTTTTATCTTGACATATTTTCTTAATATGGATACATATATTAAATGTGTAGGAGTCCTAGTAGAGTAATAGTTTTCTTACCTTGCAGTCAAGAAAATCATTAGTCATATTGTTCTAAGTTGTTCTTTGCACACAATTAAGATTTCGCCCACTTGTGCATGGTACACCTTCTTTGCATAAAACAAGACCACACTAGTTAGTTTGTTTGTATCGACAATATGGTTGTGTCACAGATAGAATATGATTCAAGCCAAGCTCAAAACATATTAACACAGCTAGTTTATATATAAAACTCCATCCATTAATAAGGAATCGTGCATAACTATCTTGTAGATAACATAAAATAAAAGCGACATCTCAAAGGAAACAAGTTATCATAAGATAATACATGATGATTCTTTACTAAATGAAGATGTTTTACACTTGGAAAGTATTCTATTATTTCAAGCCAAGCCAGAAATAAAGTAAGATGCCTATGAGGTAAACAGCTCTTAACTCCCACTAAATTTGACAACATTGCTAGTTTGTCATTTTCATTTATAAAATGCATTGCTCCCGCTAGATCTGATAGCATTGTGAGTGTTCCTTCACTAGTGAAAGTAATTTTTAATTTATCTTTCCATTTGTTGAATATCTACACATTATTGCTAATGTGAGTCGCATGGACTAGTAAGCAAGTACTTAGATACCTAAGGAAGTTTGTTCAAGTTCTAGCCATCTAAGCTACTTTTTAACTTGAAAAAATTGGCATGCAATTCCTCCTTTATCCACTCACTTTACCACAAGGGTGTGTAGCACCTCTTTCCGGGTTAAGGAAACAATGATAGACACGAGTTCTCTAGTTATCGCCTTTTCTAGTTTTACGGTGATATTTCTGTCATTCATTCCTATTATAACTTTTTCACAAGTAAAACGTATAGGAAATAGTGATATTTTCTCAAGGAAAATAGACACGGTTTATCTTTCACAATTAAAGAATAAACCCTTGTTTACAGTATACGTTGCATTAATACATTAAAAGAACTTGCAAATTTCAATATTAGTATTTTTGATAATTCATCCCTTAAAAATTAACTACCCATGTTTATATAAAGAAACAATTAATTTTGTAAAAGTCTAAGATCCAACTTGACATTCTACCATTAATGTAGTTGATCTACTAGGAATGTAAAACTCAAAAGGTAATCAGCGGGTGATAATTGCCAACATGTGCAACTATTAGGTTTATAGGGCCCAAGGCATCATAATTCAGGATTATAATGTCAAGTAAGCATGTTTCACCTCATCTATGCCTCCAGTCGAAGATCTGATCAACATACTCGATATAAGTCGTCCAATAGAAAATCAATAATTATATAGTCTCAGGTCTGACCATACGTTTATTGTATTGCCTTGTTTTGCAATTCACCTAAGACTGTCTTAGAGTAAAAAAACAAACTCAAGTTAACTTGTAATTGGATGGAAAATGACTTAATTTTAGGGTATAGATATTTTGATAAAATTAAATGTACCAAAATTTTGTATAAGGAAGCATGCATACATTCTTATAACACTAATATTTTTAAAACATTTCCATTTTTAATTTTATGTGTATTAAAAACATCCCTTATATTTTTTAATTCACATGTGATTTATAAAATTTGGGTTACCACATTTAGTTTATAACAAGCAGTTTGGTGCTCGCGCGTTGCTGCGGGGCTGATTTTGACATTGTTTTTGTATTTTTCATTTGTTGGAAAGGGAAAAACTGAGCATTTGAAATTAATAACGATAACATGAATATATTATAACTCTCAAAACTTTGAAACATTTTACACCATTGGTTACCATTTGGAACTGACACATGCCAAAGTACCCAGTAGAACAACAATAATAAGAAACATTCTGTCATGCGCAAAACTTTAAAAACTATACAATCTGCAGCAAGACTGCATACTCGCTGCTATCAATCCTTTGTTCAATCTCCAAATGCCATTCACCTATTCAATTGTCGGCTAGATGGAAGCAGTATCGCTAAGGACTACATTTCCTAAGCATGAAAACAATCTACATGAGTGAACTGGGTCACAATTAGACCAATCCAATTTTGCAAAGGCCGGGCGTAAATTCATTTGAAACATGGTCAACTGTGAATAACTACCAAGTAAAGAATGATAAATGTAAAGTATAAACATATATATCACCAGTATGAATGAAATTGCTTTCTTCGCACTTTCTTGGCCGAATCTTATACCATGAGTCTTCAAAAAAAAGATTTATTCTACGATTATTCTTTCATTACCAAAAAGGGGTACTTATCCGAAACACAAAACAGTGATTGGAAAATATAGCGTAAAAAACTACTACACAAATTTTTTTCCCGATGTGCATTTATCACTTCTTTACTTTGGGGGTGTTTAGGAATGTATGCTTATTTGAGACTACTGTGCTTAAAGAATAGGTTTTTATGCTTATTTACTCTACACCAATTGTGTCACTTAGTATAAGTTGAGCTAAAGCATCTCATTTGGTTTGTCCTTGACAAATCAGTCCATCATCCCACCAAAAATATTTAGACTACATAGAAAAAACATACAAACAGACATATGCATTATCCATAGATGCATATATATCTTAAGAACACAAACACACACGTGCACAGAATCTTGTGAGTGAGAGGATAATCTTTTTGCTGTTGCCCTATCCCATGCGTAATGTCCATAGAGCTACACATGGTGTGCGAACTATAAAGGTATTTTTCATTAAGTATACAATCAGTACACGCACAACCTATATACCTTAAGGAATAATTATTTCAATATCAAATGTTATCAAGAAACTGAGTCTTTATAAAGATTGATCTTACAAATAAAAAGGTAGTGACATTTATACACTAAAAATATAAGATTTACATGTTATTCTCAATCTTTTTAAACCAATCTAAAACTTAAAAAAATACAGACCAAAATCCAGATGTATACAACAAATAACAAAAAGATACGACCTTCATATAAACAGATCCAAATATATGTATAAAAAGAATATATCATTTCTACGCATATCAGATCCAAGATTTACATAGTAATATCAATCTTTACCAAACTAATAGTACCTAATAAACAAATGCAATATAAACCAAAATCAATAAGCTCATAAGCCCACATATAAGCCAAAACAAACACCCCCTAGATTCAACTTTTTAAAAACATCATATCCAGATTTACATAAAAATGCATATTAAACAGATCCAAATATATACAAAATTTAAAAAGAATGAATCTTTATGTTATAGCTTCGCATACGAAGATCGACTAATTCATTTATCCCTTCTTCCAAACAACCCCTATCATCTTTCTTAGCTAACATCTTCACCTCGTAAACAAAACTATCTATCACACCCGACTACGGCGAAAACACGAGGCATGACAGAAGATTGATCATCATAACATAAAGCTTCAATATAGAGAAAACTAATATGCATTAAAACAAGTGTTGCAACATCCTTCGACAACAAGTATGTAACTTGTGTCAAAATAGGTTAAAACACATCACATAGTTTGAAATTTATTTCAACCAACATCTCACATCCGGAGGGATACATGTCTAACTGAAATCGAATAGGCAAAAACTGAATCATAGTCTCAATGCAACTCCATAAGATCCAAAATGGATGCTCTTAGGTCCGATAAAAGTCTCTAAACCTGGCTTCGTGGATCATTCACATTACCTGAAAATAATACTCGAAAGGGTCAATATAACGTTGGTGAGCCCTTAGGTTTTAGGAAAAACCCAGTTGTTGTGCTAGAATATAAGAGTGGACAGTTATACAATATGAAAGCAGAATGCATATAACAATATTTAAATATCAACACATTAACATCTCATACCAGGGTATCCTACCCAAATTAACATATCAAAATAACCTGCGCGCTTATAGTCCTTCGAACCTATCACCTACCAGCTGGAGCTACAAAGTTGGCTAAATAGTGCAATGCAAAAATTCCCAGTGGAACTTCGCATAAATAGATCTCAAGTATTCACATAGCATTCACATAGTGTTCACATACCATCCATACATACAATCATAGGCACATAGCATCGTCCAACAGAAAAGTGTTTAAAAATGAGGCTACGAGAACTCACCTTTAAGCAAAGCGATAAGTAGCTGAGGATATGATCAAACAACTGTATGCAACAGCTTCCAGACACGACCTAATCCAATTAAAGTCCGATTTTTAAATGTGGGTTTCTTAAATGTATGTTTAAGATTGATGCATAGTGGTTAAAATGTGTCTTGTACGACCACTTTTAAGGTTATTGGTTGCGTGATGGTTGGTAATTAAGACTCGAAGAAGATATATCAAAGTACGTATGCTAGAATATATATACTTATAGTATTTAGGAAAATTAGACGAGAAAATATCTAGACTTAGCTAATAGTTATTAATAAATATGTTCCGGTAATCTATCTGATAGTCTTAGGTTGCCTAGTTTAATTGTATTCATTATGAAAAGTGACACGTTTTAGTTACGTTTAGTTATTAGTAGAAATTTTAGAAGTTATAAAATTATAAAATATATTTTCATCTTTTAGTCGGTTTATTAAAATATTAATATTTTATTTATTTCGTCCTTTTGTCGGATTTCTAAGAAACTATGTTTTTAGTAAAATATTCTAAGTATGATATTTTTATAAAATTTTTGCATGACCCGTTCATTTATAAGACGTTTCCAAGCTTTTTATACCTCATTTTTCAAACACTTTCTCTTAAATAAATCAATTCCGACAAAACGACCAAAATCCGCATTTCGCATTAATTATCAAGACGCATTTCCTTCAAATGACTCTTCGACTATTAAAAAATACATAAGTATAAATAGTTACAAAAAGTCCATTTTTAACCTTTGAAATAATTAGTTTAAGCTTATTGGGCCTTGAGGCCCATTAATGATCTAAAATATCGTTTACTAGTTTCAACACTCGTTTTAGGCCCATTATTAAGTCCATTTAGGAAAATAAGTCTAACAAAAAGTTCACAAAAGAAGCCAAGACTCACGGACCAAGACTAAGCCATGGTTTGGGCTTAGCTTAATGGGTCGTGGCCTTTTAAGCTCATAATAAGCTATCAGTAGCTTATTATTAAGCCGTTAAGCTACACAAGTCCTTAAATATCAAAATAAGCAATAACCAAAAGCCATGAAAATAAGTCAGACCACAATTAGCCGCGGCTTATTGGGCCTTATTGGGCCATGGGTTTTACTAGCCCAAAAACAAGCGTAGAGCTTATTAAATAAGCAAATAAGCTATAAGTTATTCTAGTTCGGAAAATAAGCAATCATAGTAACCTACAAAAATATGACAAGTATAAGTAATAACCAAAAATGCGTTTCCTTTGTTCTTTTTTGAGCCGAACATAAATATACCATAAATAAGCTATACAAGGCTTTTTAAATAAGCTAGATAAATATTAAGCTATATAGTATATAAATGTTATTCAACCATAACAAACACAATAATAAAATGGTCTTTCCTTGCCCCTTTGTACCCACGTTCATACCACTACTAGAAGTACAAAAATATTTAAGAAATGGATGACTTACAAAGAGGGTTTTGAAAATGAGATTAAACACTAAACCGACAACCCAAACGTTGTTTTAATGAACCCACGCCTATTGGAATCAACCCGGAAGCACTCAAACTCTCATGTTTCTTGATCAAAAATAAAAAGTTATGGTGTTTGTGTGTGAATCAGATGCAACAAGAGAAGTGAAAGAAAATAATGAACTATGATGTGTGTGTAATGAATGAATAAATGTGTGCATTTTAAAAGATATAAGACAAATGGTTAGTACTAGGTTGGGGAAAAGAGTGCTAAAATCATGCCTTGATGTTCCTTGTGGGGTTCGACCGCGGCTAGGAATCCAAAGAGGATCCTAGTTGCGTTTTGTCACTTGTCAGGTCCTTAAATGGTCAAATATCATGATTTAAAATGTGACCCGAAGTTTCCTTGTATTTTTAACGAATGTAAAAATGTTTTTACATAAACTTTGACTATTTACACTATGGGTAAATAAGTTAAATTGCTTTAAATTTAGTGTGGATCATTAACGGATGTGTCGGGACATGTTGCTTGGGATTTTAAGCCGTTTGTAGGAAAATCTCTCAGGAATTGATCAATTATGAATAAAATCATCTAAAATGAGATAATTAAAGAGAATAATAGTTCTAAGGATTAGATAGATAATAAACAGATTACTAATAAATCCTGGAAATTGATCTGACCGGAATAGAAAATAATAAAAGTCAAAGGACTAAAATAGAACATTATAATCTAGGAAATCCGCAAGGGTTACATTCTACCCCCTTTAAAATAAAAATTATCCCAAAATTTAACTATCACTAGCACTAAAGAGATGCGGGTATTTGAATTTCATTTGATCCTTACGTTCCTAAGTAAATTCAGGCCCTTGTTTCGAATTCCATCAAACCTTAACGATAGGAATCCTACTCTGCTTCAGTTTCTTGGACTCTCATTCTAAGATTTCCACTGGCTTTTCCACAAAGTTAAACTTAGCATCAACCTGAATTTCCTCTAAAGGCACATGTAGGGTTTGGACGGCCAAACATTTCTTAAGGTTCGACGCGTGAAACATGTCATGAACATCGTTTAGCTCTTGAGGTAATCTTAGTCTATAGGCTATGGGACCGATCCTCTCAATGATCTCAAATGGTCCAACATACCTAGGTGCTAACTTGCCTTTCTTCCCAAAGTGTACCATACCTTTCCAAGGTGACACTTTGATTTGAACATGGTCACCTACGCTGAATTCTAAGGGTTTCCTTCTCTTATCTACAAAACTTTTCTGACAATCATGTGTAGTCCTAATCTTATCCTTGATCTGTGAGATCTTCTCAGTGGCCACTTGTACTATCTTAGGCCCTATCAACTATCCTTCTCTAGTTTGCCTATAGGATTGGTGAATGACACTTTCTCTCATAAAGTGCTTTAAACGGTGCACATCTCACACTAGAATGGTAATTGTTATTATATGAAAACTCAAACAATGGAAAATGAACATCCTAACATCCCTCAAAGTCCATGACGCATGCTTGTAGCATGTCTTCCAAGGTTTAGATTGTACGCTCGCTTTGACCATCGGTCTGTGGATGGTAAGTCGTACTCATGTCTAACCTAGTTCCAAATGCCTCTTGCATTGACTGCCAAAACCTTGATGTAAAGCGACTATCACGATCAGATATGATCGAGATTGGCACACCATGCCTCGCTATGATTTCACTGAGGTAGAGTCTAGCTAGCCTATCCATCTTATAGTCTTCACGCATAGGTAGAAAATGAACTGACTTAGTCAATCGGTCAACAATGACCCAGATTGTATCATGCCCACTGCTGGTCCTTGGTAATTTTGTGACAAAATCTATGGCTATTCTCTCGCACTTTCATTCCGAAATCTTAGGTTGCTGCAGTAAGCTAGACGGGCTCTGATGTTCAGCTTTTATCTTTGAACAACTTAAGCACTTGCTCACGTACAAGGCTATATCTTTCTTCATTCTCGGCCACCAGTACCTATCCCTAAGGTCATAGTACATCTTATCAGCTCCTGGGTGAATTGAATACTTTGACTTATAGGCTTCGTCCATTATCAGGGTTCTCATATCACCCGTCAAAGGGACCCATATTCGATCTAGATAGTACCATGCTCCATCACTCCTACGTTCCATCTGTTTGTCTAGCCCTCACATCACTTCTGCTGGTGCATCAAAAACCTCAGATGCTTCATTCTGAGCTGCTAGTATCCTATCCTTGATACTTGACTGAATGGTTATGTTCATTTCCCGAACTCTCCTTGGCTTAATCCTCTCCTTTCTACTTAGTGCATCTGCTACTACGTTTTCCTTACCTGGATGATAGCGAATCTCGCAGTTATAGTCGCTGAATAGCTCTATCTAATGATGTTGACGCATATTCAGTTCCTTCTGATTAAAGATGTGTTGAAGGCTCTTGTGGTCGGTGTATATGACGCTCTTTGTCTCGTACAGGTAATGTCTCCATATCTTAAGGGAAAATACGACTGCACCTAATTCCAAATCATGGGTAGTGTAATTCTTCTCGTGTATCTTCAATTTTCTAGAGGCATATGCGATCACCCTACTCCTCTACATAAGCACACAACCTAGTCCTTGACTTGACGTATTGCAGTATACTACGAAGTGTTCTGGTCTATCTTGAAGAGCTAGAACAGGTGCATTACATAACTTATCCTTCAAGATCTGAAATGCTTCTTCCTGTTCCTCACCTCAAACATAGGTCTTATTCTTTTGAGTCAAGATGGTAAGCGGTTTAGCGATCTTGGAGAAATTCTTAATGAATTGACAGTAATATCCTGCTAATCCTAAGAATGAACGAACTTAAGATGAGGTTTTAGGAGCTTCCCAATTCTTAAAAGCTTTAATCTTACTGGGATCTATGTGTATACCATCACCATTAATCACATGCCCAAGGAACTGTACCTCTTGCAACCAGAATTCAAACTTAGAGAATTTGGCGTATAGTTTCTCCCTCTTGAGCAGTTCTAAGATTAACCTTAGATGCATCTCGTGCTCTTCCTTGGCCTTAGAGTAGATCAATATATCATCTATGAACACTATCACAAACTTGTCTAGGTAGGGTCTACACACTCGGTTCATCAAGTCCATGAATACCGCTGGTGCATTCGTCAAACCAAAGGGCATTACTGTGAACTCGAAATGCCCATATCGAGTTCTAAATGCAATCTTTGGAATGTCATCCTCGTGTACTCTCAGCTAATGGTATCTGGACCATATGTCTATCTTATAGAAATACTGTGATCCTTGCAGGTGATCAAATATGTCATCTATCCTAGGGAGGGGATTACAGTTCTTGATGGTCAGCTTAATCAACTCTCTATAGTCTATACACATCCTAAATGATCCGTCCTTCTTCTTGACGAATAACACTGATGCTCCCCATGGTGATGAACTTGATTGAATGAAACCCTTGCCTTGGAGTTCTCTGAGTTGACTTGAAAACTCCTCCATTTCAGAGGGCACCAAACGATAGGGAGACTTCGCGACCGACATTGCTCCAGGGATTAAGTCGATACGAAACTCGAATTCTTATGATGGTGGTAATCCTGATAGGTCGTTGGTGTGTAAAGTTTTAATACGTATAATAATATAACGATAATGAAATTCCTAAACGACCCTTGAGGACAAAGGTAGTAAGAAAAATCACATGAAAAATATTCTACGTAAGAAACCGGTAAGTGATTACCGGGTCATTTTCCCAAAGACTTATGAAATTGAGACCTCATTTGTTATTTGGACAATGACTTCAGTTGGTTCGAAGATGATTTGTTTTCTAAAATCCTAATAGTGAGCAAATTAAGGGACAATAAAATCTAATTACGAAAAACGTTAACGGAATTAAGAAAACGTAACAAATTAGCAATTAAACTAAATTTAACCCTAAATACCTTTCTAAACTTAATTAACTATTTAAAAGTAAAAAGATAAAGAAATTCTAAAACGAGAACACTTAAAGCTTAAAAACGAAGAAAACGAGAACGGGAACGAAATCTCGTTCTTTAAAAAGGTGAAATTTCAAAGTATTAACCTCAAGAAAGTAAATTTCAAACCTAAGCCTAGATTATGATAAAAGAAAATTTTATAAAAAAGAAAATTATTATTTTTGATTATTTTTCTATTTTTTATGATTTTTTAAAGTTTTTAACAAAAATAAATGATTAAAAATACTAAACTTTGAGTTAAAAATCTAAGAAAAATACTAAAAATAGCTTAAGATAAACAAAATGCATGAAAAATGTAAAAACTTAAAAAGCTAAACTAAATAAGCTGGGAAAATCTTGTAAGCACTCGAAGTGCTTATTATAATAAAAACTAAAAAAAGGGTTAAAAGGATTGTTTGTGCAAACCTGGACGTAAAAGTCCCAAGGGAACGTTGGTGAGGGTGTGTGTTGTGAGGTTTATAAAAGGGTTGATGCTAGGTTGAGGTCGGGGGTTCGAGTCTTGCTCACCCCCGACTTCCTTAGTTTCCCCTTTTTTTTATTTTGTAAAAACTAAAAACCAAAGTTGTAAAACAGCTTATATTAAGCTATTTTTGTGAAAAAAACTTTTCTAAAAGCTAATCAATAAGCCATTTAATGAGCTTAAAACAAACAGAAAGCACTTAACTACTTTTTTTATTTTTACAAAACTTAATAAGCTAAATGTAACAATCCATCAAATTCAGGTCGTTATTTTATTCTCGAGTATTAAATATAATTTTCATTTTTATGTTGAAGTATGAACTCACGACAAAACAGGAAGAAAATAGGGCTTACGATTGTAATTTACGCGACGTTTACAAAGAATTGGCGAATCCTACGTTAAGCATCGATGATTATAATCTTCATCATTTTCATTTTTTCCGTTACGTTTCGCGTTTACGAAAATTTCTTGCTAAAACTCGCGTTTTTACCTAAAACCTTACCTTTAATAAATTAAATTTTACACCACACTTAAATAAAACTTATAAACTAAAAAAATCAAAAAAATATATATATATTTTTCCCATCCCTAGGCCAATGGCCGGCTTCTCCATCCCCACACACAATCACACTTACACATTTCTCTTTTCTATAACTCATTATCACATTTCATATTTCCATACATGCAAAAACTTCTCATTTCTCTTCATTTCAAAAAAAAATTCTCTCCTTCTTCTTCCTCCCCATTGCTGCCGAATTTATACCCATCACCACCACCATCACACAAAATTTTCCTACTCATTTTTATCCTCTTAACACCATCCTTAAGCCTCTTGCAAAGTTTGGTGCAATTTCTTGAAGATTTGAAGAAGTTAGGGCTTGTTTTCTTAGGTTTTCTTGAGGGTTTGAGTGGGGTTTTGATTTGAAGAGTGTTATCATCATTAGAAGAAGATTAGAAGCTAGCTAATCTTGTGTTACATTGGTTCGAATTCAGCCAACACAAGAAAGGAGGGTTTTTGTTTGATTCACTAGTCTAAATCTTCATTTTTGTAAGCCCTAATCTTCTTTTATTTGTTCTACTTTTTTTTATTTCTTGTTTTCTTTAATTTTAATCCATGAAAATGGATGTTTAAGTTCTGTAAATATATATATGATTATGATCTTGAGGGTGTTTTGGATTAGTTATGGCATTGGGTTAGGTCTTAGATAATTAAAATGATGTTTAAAAAGGTTTTGAGTTGAAATAATGGGACTGTTTTGAAAACAGTAGCAAAACGTGTGATTTTCTAAAAATATTTGGCCTGGAGACTATGATTAAATTAAATGGCTGGAAAGATACATGTCTTAGCATCATAGGATAGTTGGATGCTCAACCAACTCCTTAGGATGAGTGAGTTATGGCCAAAACAAGAAAATAGGTCAAATCTGGACATGTGTTTAGAATACGAGTTAAACTCCAAATTTTTGCCATAAAATAATAGATCTTTTTGATTGGGTCAGTAGTAGACATCATAAGGAAACCATATCCTTTGACCTCACCTTCATTGCTATCTTGGTTTGGGATTTATGGCCATTTTGGTAAAGGGTAAAAATTTTGCTAACTTTCTGTTTTGGACAACCAGGGGTAAAATGGTCTTTTCACATAGTTACGAAACTTTGTAAATTGTGAGACTTGCATTTCTGGAAACTAGACTCAAATATATTTCCAGGGGTGAAAGCCTCATCTATAGAACATTTGTGAGCTAGGAGATATGAGTCCATGAAGTCAAGTTAAATTCAGGAACCTAGTTTTTATCTTCTACGAAGGGTGTTTCAGCCAAGAAATCGGCTAGTATTTTCCCTTTAACAAAGTTACGTCCTATAAACTCGATGTCATGTTCCCCCAGCTCGATGGCCCACTTATCTATCTTTACCAATTTTGCAGGCCTTGCGAGGATTTGCTTGATATGTTTATCGGTTAATACCCTGATGGGATGTCCTTGGAAATATCTTTGCAGCCTTCTTGCAGCATGTACGAGAGCTAGTATGAGCTTTTCCAACTCTGGGTAGTTTATTTCTACCCCTTGTAGTACCCTGCTTACGAAGAAGATCAAAATTTGTCTCTTTTCTCTTTCCGCAAGTAGGACAACACTTATACTTTCTGTCGAAGCCGCAAGATACATTAGTAATACTTCGCCTTTGATTGGGGCTGTAAGTGTTGGTAATATTTCTATAAACTCTATTTTTTAAAAGGCTTCCTCAGTGTCAGCTGTCCACTATATAGTCTTCTTGTCTGTGCAGCTATTAAGGGCTTTAAAGAATGGAAGTGACCTATCGGCACCCTTCGAGAGGAATCGGCTTAGTGCTGCCAATTTTCCATTAAGGCTCTAAATCTCCTTGAGCGTTCTTAGTGGTTTAAGGTTAATAATCGCCTTGAACATTTGAGGATTGGCTTTAATCCCTTGCTTAGTGATGAGGTGTCCTAAAAACGGGCCATCCTCAACACCGAAGGAGCACTTCTTTGAATTAAGCTTCATGTTGATAGAAGGAAGCCTATCGAAGGTCTCTTGGATGTCGATCAACATGTCTTCTTTAAAACACTCTTAATCACCATGTCATCAATGTAGGCCTCGAGGTTTCACCTAATTTGATCGTTGAACAACTTGTCGACCAACCTCTGGCAAGTTGCCATCGCGTTCTTTAGACCAAATGGTATCTTTCGATAGTAAAATACTCACTTTCTAGTGAAGAAAGCTATCTTATCTTCATTTCCTTTGGCCATTTGTATTTGATGGTAACCCTTGTAGGTGTCCAGAAAACATTTTAGTTGGAACCTTAAGAGGGGTCTTTGGGCAAGCTTTATTTATGTCCATGAAGTCCACGCACATCCTCCAGCCTCTGTCGCTTTTCTTGACCATGCATGGGTTGTCTACCCACATCCGATATTTGACTTCTCGCAAGATTCCTACCTTTGTAAGCTCGTCTACCTCCTTGCATGCTGCTTCATTTCATTCCGGAGCCAATCCACTCTTTTTTTGCTATACCAGTTCAATGTGTTTTGTACTCATTCAGCTTATGCTCCGTATTGAAAGGCTTCCCTCCTACCATAATAGTTCTTGGGATACCTATCATATCGTCGTATGTCCATGCAAAGACATCCGCATTAGATCGCATGAGGTCTTGTAGATTCTTTTTAAAACTGGTTAGTAGCTGCTTCCCGATGACAACTGTCTGCTCAGGGTGCTTGTCATTAACAATAATTCTTTCTTCTGCGTCCACACAGCTAAGAGCATCCTTTGTGACCTCTAGGATGGTTTCCTTTACCTTCTTCTGTCCTTCTTCCACTTTGTTGGATTTGTAGGTTGAGAATACAGTGCCAATTCAACAAGGAGTATGGAATTTTATTGCTGCATGAATTGTAGACACTATGATCCACACTTTTTGCATAGTTGTTCTTTTGAGGAGAAGGTTGTAGGGGGAGTTAGACCCGATGATGACAAAGTTCAGGGTTTTCGTCCTTGTGTAAGGACTTTCCCCTACAATGACTTCAAGAGGGACCTCTCCGAGAGGCTATGAATACTCTCCTAGGAACCCTACGATTGAGATCTTGGAATCTAGCCTAAGTGATCTAATGGAAGGCTTTAGCTTGAGGAAACAATGCTCGTAGATGACTTCACACGAGCTACCGCTATTCATGTATACCCGGTTGACTTGCCTTCCGGATATTCAAACTCCGATTATGACTGGATCGGAGGAATTGTGGCAGCCTAAAACAGGGGGAAGGTAATTTCCCCTATTCCATTAATAGGTTCATTCGTAGATTTCCTCTTTGAAGTATGGCTTTCCTTGTTTACCATGAGGATTAAGGCTTTGGCTGGAACGATATCCTTGTCTCCTTTCTTTTATTCACCCAGTTGGGTGTCGGAAGTCTTCACCTTTCCTTTATTTTTTCCTTTCACTACGTGTGCAAGTTGCCTTGACTTTACAACTTCCTTGATCTGGTGTCTCAGCTTCCGGCTTTGGTTGGTTTCATACCCGTGGTCTTCATGGAAATGACAATACTTGGATATGTCATGTGATCGTCTATTCCTGACCATGCGAAGAGGTTGTTCAAAGGATTTGATCGCTTTTTCTGTTGCTAAAATATCCCTTGGACTCTTTGATATGTTGGCAAGGATCCCATAGTTAGACCCCTTGTATGAAGAGAACTTGTCCCTGTTCTTCTTCCTTCCTTTGTTGTTGTCCCAAGAAAAACCTTTACTAAACTTATCGAAACCCTCTCTGTGGTCACTTGGGGCTCCGTTGGTAGCAACTTCCTTCACTTCAATCCAAGTGTAAGTCTTCTCCATTAGACCCTTATAAGTAGTAGGAAGGTCCGAAGAGAGAAACTTAACTAGGCTTCTTGTCTTTAACCCATGAACAAAAGTAGAAATATGTTGCTCTTCATACAAACCCAGAATCTGTAAAGTGGCATATGTATATCGAGTAACGAAGGCCCTAGTACTTTCCTCATCCATCTGCTTGATATTATGTACCGCTAAATGTGTCTTCGTGAACATTTTCTACTAGCAAAAGTGTGACTGGAACTTTTCCTTTAAGTCTTCGTAATAAACAATACGACCCACTTTTTGTCCATTTCACCATATCCGGGCGGAATCTTTAAGAGTATAGGTAAACATGTGGCAGGCTACAGGCATTGCCCATTTTTGCATACAAATGGCACCTTAGAAAGGTGTAAGTAGTTGTCGGGTCCCCCTTCCCATCATAGGAACCTATATGAGAAGGCATTTTCAGTCCATCTGGCAGAGGATAGTCCTCAATCCAGCAAACAAAAGGAGTTACGAAGCCGGCAGAGTCTGCGAACATGTCAGCAGGGCCATAAGTTGGGTGCATAGATGCATTTGGTAATGGATTGATAAGTTATGCATAAAAGGGATAACTTGTAGGGGGTACGTTCAAAGGATACATAGGCCCATTGTGAGTAGGACCATAATTGCTCATATGAGCCTATTGGGTGTATCCCCTATAAGGGTGACAAGCGAAGGCCCTTTGAGGGAGGGGTTACCTCCTTGGGTATGAAAAAAGTAGCTTAGAGGCTGGCTATAGGTCATACTAGCATTAGATTGAGAGTAAGAATTAACATAAATAGGCATCTAACTATTAGGAGGAGGTTGTAGGCTATTAGGTATGAAAGGTGGAGCATTGTGTAAAAGATTCATACCATTAGGACGGAGATTCCCTCCTAAATTAGTCGAAGGCTGATTACCTGTATACCCGGAGGTCAAAGTCAACTGTAAAGGATGCCCATTCTCGCTTCTTCCTAGGTGGGCTGTGAGTAGTGGATGAAGGTTTCCACCACGACTCCCACATTCTTCCACTCTTCGTTCTGAAGGCCTTCTACCGTCAGATTCTCTTTCAACTCTGCTCCAATCCCTGTTTGGAGCTTATTTAAATTCTACAACTCTTCCCCTGTGTATTCAAACACGTGGAGACCCTGTTCGAAGAATAGGAGTAGTTTCCCTCACACGTGCTGGCCTTGGCTCCATATCTCTCTCTCTCTCTCTCTTCGTCATACTCCTCACTGTAATAGTCCAATTCAGTACGGAGGTCTTTGTTACAAACCTGCCTTCTACGATCCCTTAGGAAGGATTCGAGAACCTCGTAGTTTGCTTCTACGAAGGCTGGGATAATCACAGGATCAGAATTAGCCAAGGTAGATGCACGATTGGTGAGTGGCGTGGGACTGGGTAAAGGGGTTAGTGTCAAAAAACCCTATAGGGGTGAATCTTCTCTTCCGATTGTCATGCCAGAAAAGTAGGTTAGGTAGTTTTATGATTATTGACTTGGTTTTAACGGGACTAATTGTAGCGGTCCCACGGATGGTGCCACTGATTATGCAATATTTGGCATGACCAGGCTTCGATGGTGATTGAAGAGTATGAGGGTGGTGGTTCAACTGCCAAGCCGTTGATAATTTGTGACAAAACAAATGAAAACACTACGTTAAGTGAAACGCAGGGGTGTGATCCTATGAATCACCTCCGGCGTGAGAGTAAGTATAGGTTGTTTATGATAATAAGTATGTGCAAAGTATGATGTAGGTGTTGAGAGCGTAATCAAACCCGTGGTAATATTTACGAAATTTACCCCAATCTATTCTAGACTTGCTATTTTTCTTAAAAGTTTTGAGTATATATAGTTAAGGAGCTAGGGTTTCACTCTTAAGATACCTAGCCCCCATCTCCCTCCTCCTCTCTAATTTCTGGCTATATTCCGGCCACCCTCCGGCCACCCGCTATCATTATCTTCATCTCCACGTCACCACCACTCCACGCCACACCATCATCCGAACACCACCCTCATTGTCATTATCTTCATCACTACGTCACCACTACTCCACCAACGCCACATCACCATCACCACCACCGATCCATCCCTAGAGCCGCCACTGCCATCATCACGCACCATCTCTATCACCCCCGCCACCATCTCTCATGTCACCCTTATCTCCATTATCATAGCCAACACCACCTCAACACATTGTCCTACCATCGCCATTACCACAGCCACGCCACCACTGTTGTACAACCACCACCATAGGGTGCGCGTGGTTTTAAACCACAATAAGTAGGGTGCGTTTGGTTGATGTAGAAAACAACTAGGTGTGTTTGGTTTGATAAAACGCAGCAACGGTGCGTTGGTTTGTGATTTACACAGCATAGGGTGCGTTTGATTTAGTTATAACATGAATTGGGTGCGTTTGGTTTAGTAAGAACGCAACAGGGTACGTTTGGTTTGTCCTAAACATGATTAGGGTGCGTTTAGCTGATGATAAAACAATTTGGGGTGCGTTTGGGTTGGTAGAAATACACCAAGGGGTGCGTTTGGCTTGGCAGAAACAGCCAAGGGGTGTATTTGGGTTAGCAGAAAATATACAAGGGTGTGTTTAGGATAGCAGAAATACACCAAGGGGTGTGTTTGGGATAGCAGAAAAAAATAAGGGTGCGTTTGGAATAACAGTTAACATCCAAGAGGGTGTTCGGTTTGGCAGCAAAAATGCACAAAGATTGCGTTTGGTTTAATACAAATTGACTAATAAATATAACATAAGGTTTTATAAATATTAAAACCGGATCTAAATGGTGGAAATGGTTAAATAAATACTTTATTTATTATTTTCGTTTTTATGTTTATAATAACCTTAAGGAGTGTGTTTGGGTTTGTAACATGGACATATTTAATTAAAGGAAAACGATTGACTTTTGTTAATATGAAAAGCGTTAAATAAACGAATAAGTCATGCTGAGATTTTTATAAATTGCTACGCTTAGTAAGTTTTTACAAACCTACTTTATTTATTATCTTGAAATGTCTTAAGAAATATTTAATCGTGAAGACCCGATAATCAAACATAAGCTATAATTTTAGAGATTTCATTTATCTAATCCGCAACTTTAAAACGTGCGTTTATTTTTATAAAGAAACTTTCTATTTAATTATTTGGGGGTATTCGGGCGCGTGTCGAATTATTTAGTTTTATTTATTTTTATCAGCTTTCTTATATAATACTTGGAAAGTATTATATAATTAGACCATTTTAGTTTAATTGTCACCTTTTAGAGGTAACACATGTCATATATTATATAAGCTTTGAGTTATTCTTTTGGTTGTGTATCTTGTTATATAATACACGGTATGAATTATATACTCGGTCATTTTTCATTATGTAATATATTCGGAATATATTACACACCTTGCGTTTACTTTTTGATTTATTTATTTAACCAACCACCAAACTATTACAACTTGAAATCTAAATTTTTATCAACGTGTCGCGTTGATGTACTCATTCATCGGAAAACCCAAATACATTATCCTAGGCTAGTAGGATAGAACCGTTAAGATAAACCGCAGCTTCTTGGTCGAGTCGTTCTAGTTTCCGTTTTGTCTGGCGCTTAATATGCGCATTCCTGCCAATCGTTCTACAACCTTGAGGTGAGTTTATAACCCCATGTTTTACTAGTTTTACATATATTTTTGGGGTGAGAACATGCTTGTTTACAAATTCATTTACATGGACGATTATATACGTGTTTACAAATTCATTTACATGGTCGATTACATATGTGTTTACATGAATGTTTACAAACTCGTTTACATACTCATTTACATATCTCGTGATGAGATACATCACTAGTTTTCACTTATGGATACTACAACTTTGTTTTCATTCTAATGATTAGGGATTAGCTTAAGTTGCATGAACTGTTAATTACTCGGAGGGTAAGCGCGAATGTTATAAGATAGATCTATTGGGGTTGACATCCCCGTTCGGGTGACTAGCTATCACTGGAAACGAACGTTATACCATGTCGTTACATTGAACTACATTTACATGAACATTTACTTTGATTGTCTGAAATTGATTGGCATTCATTGGGATACATTTACAGTGCCTGAAAAGATTGGCATACATACAAGTCAAAGCGCAGTTTCATGAACTTAGGTCTGTAATCGTAATCACATAGGGTGACTATTGTATTGGATACAATGGTCATGCATACATTTCAAATCTTGGATTTGAACACAAGTACATACATTTTGTGACTATTTAAGGGTTGAAATAGTCAGCCATACTTTACAAATCTTTGATCCAATATTTTTGCTTAAACATTTTACATGGTACGGTGATGATACAGTAGGCAAACACATTCATTTGAACTTACATTCATACTTAAACAAACCTATGAACTCACCAACTTTATGTTGACACTTTTTAGTATGTTTTTCTTAGGTGAATTAGATGCTTGGCTTACTTGATGTGCACTGGAGTCTAAAATTGACAAGATTTCATTTATGGATTTCTACTTACATACAAATGATCAAATCTTGTTGGGTTGTTTTCAAGCTTTTCATTGTGATTCAATTATGGGACAAATGTTATATCAATTTCAAGGAAATCATCGAGATTACTTTTCAAACGACACATTTAGATGTCGTTCTCTTGTATCTTATGCTGTTGTATTATGAAGTAACGCCCCCGGACATATTTCTGCTACGACACATTTTTGGGGGTGTTACACTGTAAACCCCAGCCATATGCTTAAACACTCCCTAGTACCTGTTCCAGTGATTTGACATCATATACTCCATCCGCTCTATTCCCTCTTGCTGTATCTCCATCCTACCCATCCTATCATACAAATCCTACATAGATTCTCTCAAAGGTCTAGGAATACCAACTCTTGGTACACCCGGCTATGGATCTTCGAGGATAAGCTTACCATCAGAGTCGATCAAATCTCTAAGTGTAATCGTATCCAAATCCCTACAGTAAATCAAAGCACTTAAGCTCCTCACTACATCCTTTGTCAACACCCTGTATTTCCTAGCAATCTTTGAGATAAACTGTCCATAGTAAATTTGACTCTCCTTTTGAGTGCCAGCTCCTTTCCTCTTAATCCATCTTGCAATCACCCAAGCTACATTTGCATACCCATTTTGGTGTCTAGCATCAAACATACTCAAGAGCCACAAATCATTCTTCTGAATCTTATCATACCTTGTCGTCCTCTAACACAAACCATAAGTAATCATTTTATGAATCACCCTCAAAATTGGGTTCCTAATAGTAGAAGTATGACTCCTAGATAAACTAAGGTTTTCCTCTCGACTATTGCTTAACCAATAATCCTGAGCGTTAAAATGCTCATCACTACGCAAACCTCCTTCAAAGTAAACATTAAAGCCATCTTCTTCCAGCTCATCAGCATGGTACAATCCCAATCTATGAGCAAACTCCAATAAAGTCAAACTGTAGGCACGTCCACCAAGTCTGAACTTGATGATCTTCTTAGTGTGCAACTCATCTCAGCACAAACTTCATCAAATTCATAAGTAGAATAAAACTCGTGGTAAAGCTCGGCATAAATTGGCTCATTGATATTAAAAGCTCTAATCCAAGCCACTGAAGTAAATATCTCTTCTTCTGATTCAGCCTCACGCAAGCTAATTCTTAACATGTCATCAATTTCTCCATCACAACCCATTCTGTTTAGCACATCCCAGTTTACGATACAAGGCGAGTAAATGTGTCTAGGAAGCAATTGGGCCAATCTAGTGTTGTACCTAGACTTTGCATTTTTGTGACATCCTTTCCATAGCAAGAACTCATAGTGAATTTGTGGAAGCAATACCTCTTCATTGGTTTCATGTTGTCTAGAGCATTTGGATCTTGATGATCCGGCCTCATCATTGTATGTTCCCATAGTCTGCACATCAAAAATAATCAACAATAAGTTATAGTTATGTTAGAAATGATTTGGTATAGTTGGTCATGGTTTTGATGGTTTTTGAAACATTCTGAGGCAAAATGTGTGGCGCACTTCCCTGAAGTGTGGCGTACTTCCTGGAAAATAGGCAAAGTGCGGCGGTTTTGGGAAAAAACCAACGTACTTTCTGGGCTGATGAAAAAAATTATGATCTTCAAACAATTTAATTTTAAATGTAAATTCATAATATGAACAGTGTTTTTTAGATTAACCAATATCAAGCATGCATGCATCAAATAACTTCTAAATATCCTAATTCAAAGGGTTAATTGTTCATATGAAATGTGGATTTAAATTTTCCTAATCTAATTATTATAAACCCTAAATGACAAGCAATTTAAAACAAATTGATAATAAACAAGTTAATGGATTATATAAACTTACCCTGGGCATGATTAAAAACTTGGTAGATTGATCTTTGAAAGCTTTTTTCTTTGTTTTTGTGAGAACCCTGACGGTTTTGGTGAGTGTGTGACTGTTTTTTTTATATATTGGGTTAAAATCGTGTTTGGCAAGTTTTATCTATGATAACCGCTCAAAAGTGCGACGCACTTCCCAGAAGTGCGGCGTACTTTTAACTTTTTTTAAACTTATATTGCACACTACATAATTTAACATAATTTCAATCCATCATATATTTGATAATAATTATTTCATTATCGGATTAATATTCGTACATCAAATGTAATCCATTAAGGATTTATACAAATGATTTTATTTAAAATGTAATATAAAAAGTAAAATGAGAGTATATAGATACTCCTTATTCCAACTTGTTCCATTTCTTCATTCCATAAACCAGTTGGGTGACATGATGTCACTCAACTTATGATACTTTGACAACTTCCTGTCCATGTTCTTTGTTCTAAATCCTTGCAAATAAATGTTTCCATACGAATCAGTTAGCCTTATCTCAGTTCGCCATTGCCCTATCGCTTCTTCTTCTTTAGTATAGGAGCCCTTATAATCAGGCTTCCAGTTGACTTGCTTTAATGGTACTAGTAACGAGCCAAGGAAACTAACCGCCTTCTTCCAAACACTAAAAGGTATGTGTTTAATTACACATACCTTTGACCACTAAAAACGGACTTAAATGACAAAAAACGTACCAAAAATACATTGTATTTGTATGTTTTGCATTTGTGTTGTGCAGGTAAAGGATATTTAAGAAAAAGTCAAAAAAACAAAGCCAAAAATGATAAAACCGAGCACGAGAACGAAAAGAGCATGAAGAGAAGTTAAAATCAGAGCCAAAAGTCAAAAAGTCAATGTCAACCCCGACAAAAGTCAAAGTCAAAGATGAAGCCAAAATCGAAGAAAAAGTTAATGGGCCAACTTGTACCCATTTAATAGGTCGGGACAGCCCATTAAGCTTTTATTTGAACGTCTTATAAGACTTAACTTTGTCAAAAACCCAAAAACCTTTAATACATTAACCGGCCCAAACAGATATAAGGCCCAAATGACTTAACTGTCGTTAAGTCATTCAACCCTAACATCCCTTTTCACTGTTAGTCCCACAAGGACTAAATTTGTAAAACAACCATATACCCATGAGGACTAATCTTGCCAAATCCCAAAAAACCTTTTAACACCACAAAGGACGATTAATGCAATTACACTATATACAATGAGGGACCTATTCTGCCAATAATCTAAACCTTTACCCTGAAATGAGCTACTGTTTATCTCCCCTAATTCCCGCCAATCTC
>BQNB010037250.1:0-13007 GCA_026074375.1 Tanacetum coccineum | reverse complement strand
GCCAAATCTTTAATTTAGAGTTCAAGTGTACATGTTGTTGTAGTTTAGGCGCCACATTTTGGCTAGGGAAAGGAGGTGAATGAAATTTTTAGTAGTATGACACTAGAAATACAATAACTTGAGTTTACAAGAAAAGATTTCGAGTTTCCGGGGTTCCGTTTGGTCTAAAACGCGAAAAACGCAATTTAAAGGATAAAACTCTAAAATAAATATCGGAAGTGATTAAAAATCACGAAACACTCAGGAAAGCAAATATAACACATAAAATGCCTAAGTAAATTTTTAACCGATGCCGGAACGCATCCGGTGACGTTTCTTAGTTTTTACGCAGTTTAGTTCCCCGGTAAACTGTCAGATTTAAACGTAACGAATAAAATTTAAAGTAGATGACCGGAGTGAGTCGGAATACTAACCGGGAATTTACGGGGTGTGACAGTGTGGACAACCGACGGATAACCGTTATTGTTACTCATGCACGTGCCAACGATGCGGTTATCATTTTATTGATGGAATTTGTCCAAATTGTACTTATGGAGATGGAAATCCAATCGATTTCTTAACTCCATACTCTTTTAACGATTCTCAAAATTTTTCCGACTACCCCACACACTATGAACCAATCTTGTGTGATTTTTGCGGGAACGATGCTCGTTATGGTCACTATTGTACACCGCATGTTCCAAACCCGGAACCATGCTACAATCAAAACTATGATAAGTTCCCACAAACTTTACCAAGTTTTCAACAACAAAGTCTTTGTTGTGAAAATTGCAGGGGGCCTCATGCGACTTTTGAATGTCAACTGATGAATCAATATTTTCACGATTCCAATTCTTCCGGTTTTGACCAAATTCAACCCCCGTAATTTCCCGTCATTCATCAACCTCCTCAAGAAACAAGTGAGAAAATTTTGCAAGCTAAAGATGACTTAATGATTTCTATTGAAACCTTTTTAAAGAAATTTAATCGTATATCTTTTAGAGAAACACCGAAGGTTTTAATGCAATCTTGGGACAAATTTCTTAAAATTAAGCATGCTCAATCCGAGGAGGTACAAGAATTGCTTAGTAAACTTCTTCAAGATTTGCAAAGTATAAACGAGGAGTTGGCATAATATATTAATACTCCAAGTTGGAATTTGCCTACCTCATCTTATGATGATGATGACGATGAGTATTCTTTTACAACACAAGAATATCTCATGACATGTTCTACCGCAATCACACCCGATTCACCAAAAACGGACTCTCCTATAATGGAGGATGAGCATCTCGACACTATTCCGGAAACAGAATCGGACGAATTAATAAACTAGTGTTGAGGACCTTGTCTATACCCCAAGTGAGTCCGATGGTATATCCGAAGGTGAATGTGATTTTCCCGTTTGTGATGATTCTTCTCTGATAAAGGATGAGGTGTTAGATGATATCATTTCAATTCCACCAAGAAATGGTAATGATCATTTTAATGTCGAATCTAGTCCAAGTGAATCCATGCTTAATCGTGATAACGTGATATCATCTCCTAAGATTGATCTCCTTATCGAGGAGTTCGCCGGTGAACTCGCTCTTCTTGCTCCAATTCCACCGAGAATTGTTAAAGCCAACCTTGATCCGAAGGAAGATATCCGTTTTATTGAAAATTTGATGTATGATAACTCTTTTCCTCGCCCTCCAAAAACTCTTAAAGACGATTCTGAAACTGTCATCGATTCCAACAATGATTATTCTTCGAGTGATGACGATTCTTATGAGGACATCGATTATGTCGATGCATCACCTCCTGATTCTGAGCTAGCCAGGTTAGAGGTGGTGGAGATTGTTATCCCGGAAGTTGGAGGGATTGATACTGATATTATTTTAACAATCATAGACGATATTCTTCATGAAAAATTGTTGAATGTCAATCTTCTTATTGCTAAGATCGAAGCATTAAAAGATAATCCCACTCCATCTTCTGATTTTGTGACCAAGTCTTCCTCCACATCTCCTAACTTTTTCTTGGAGGAGACTAACACCTTTGATAATTCTTTACCCGAATCTGAAACTTTTTGCTTTAATCTGGAAGAGAAGAGTAGTGGCAGTACCACTATTCTTTCTGATTATTCTCTTCCGGATTATGAAGCTTTCTATCTCGATGACGATCATATTGAAGAGAAGAGTAGTGGCAGTACCACTACTCATGCTGATTTTTCTCAATATGATTCGTTCATCTTTGATCTTTCGATCAATCCGTTTCCTCCTGCCGATAGGAGTGACTTTTATCATGAGGAGTTCGCCGGTGAACTCGCTCACATCATATCTCCATCGGAGTATGATGATTTCTACTTTAAGATTGAGCCCGAGCTGGGCAATTTCACTATGGATGTGGTGGAGGATATTTTTGATAATCCCGACAAGAGAACCAATAGTTCATGTGCCTAATGTTTTGCCCACCCATCCTACCCTTCATCTGGATTCGGATTTCACTCTTTCTAGTGATTCCCTCGGATCCGACCTTGTAGTTTCTTTTCCTTCCGGAACTAGAAACAAGATTTTCGATCGAGGGATATTCATTGGAGTCCAATCCATGACATTTCTATCACCGGATGAATTTTCTTTCTCATTCATCCGTGATCCTCTTTTACCAGTGATTGACACTTTGCTTCCATTTTCATCCGAAAATGAGAACAAAGTAGTCAATACTGAGGAGAAATCTCCTTCTTTATCACATCGGGGCTTTAAAGCTTCCAAGCTTTCTCATCATAAAAGCCCGATGTTGATTCATGGAGACAACACTCCTAATTTGGGTGTTCGTCATCCTCTATTTCTATCCCCCTTGATCATCTCAAGTATGGGGGGATCAGGTCAAGCTAAGTGACCTTAAACAAGCGCTTCGTGGGAGGCAACCCATGCTTATCTTAATCTAATGTATAACGAAATAAGTGTGTTTTTTGTGTTGTGAGGAGGCTCGCCTCTTTCTTTCTCGTTTGCTTGTGTTTTTGTGATGATTGTCCAGGATTGTCCCGGATTTCTAAAGCCTCTCGTTCTCGCGGTATTGTCTTTCGATCACTCGAGCTTCAAATCCTCAGCTTCATTTGGGAAATCCAATATCCTAATCTAATCGACTAACGTTTATCTTTAAGCATACTTAATAAACGGCTTAGGATTTACGTAGAGACCCTTCTTAAAACATTGAGGACAATGTTTAATTCTAGTATGGGGGGATCTATCGATTTGATTATGCCTGCAGCCATTGTTTTCACGTAATCCCGTTTTTACCAAAAAATTTGAAAAAAAAAATACCCAAAAATGAAAAAATTTTAAAATTTTCAAAAATAAAATAAGTGTTTTGTCACAATTTTGACTTTCCTGCTGGGTAGAATAAGAATAAATTTTGACTCGATCGAGCGTGTTGAGCTCTAGCTTGTTCCTTAACTTTTAGACTAAGCGTTCGCGAAGAACGAAAAATGATAGAGTTAAGTATGAGTTGGATGCTAAACAAGGATTATTTGGAAATCTTAAGAGCTCATGTATGTAATTTGTGGCTTTTTCTCCCATAAGCTCCTAACCGGACTAATAATACGTGCTATTTTTGGAAATTAAACTTAAATCAACAATTTTTATGTAGTTGATAGTAATAATTTTAGTCTTAGTTCAAATTTATACTTAAATTTTCCAAAAAGAAGTCTTCTCTATATATCGTAAATAAAGTAAAATGAAAAAAAATGATAAGTAATAATTATAAACTGTGGGCTGATAAAAGTTTGCTGCATCTTGCCGGCTCACAACCGATGTTGCAGCCTTCTAAAGAAAGCCCATAGTAAGAATAATAATCCGAGACTGATAAAAGTTTGTTGCATCTTGCCGGCTCACAACCGATGTTGCAGCCTTCTAAAAGGTCGAGGGTTACAATTGCATCAATATTATGTTTAAATATTAAGTGTGAATTAATAAATGTAAGATCTCTTTTTGTTAAATTTATATATGCTTTTGAACTTAGACAAATTCATTTTAAGTTTTTAAATAAGTTATGTGTAAACGGGAAACCTAAGAGTTTTTGAAACCAAAGGTCCGTGAGTCCCGATACTAGTCTCTGTGGGGTGTCAAAAGCCTGGTCACTTAGCCGCAAGGTTGGGATGTGCCGAGACGAAAGTCGCTACATGGGATGATCTCGCCTTCAAACTCATTATTCTCGGGTGGAACGTGAAGCATACAATTTTGCAAAACGTTGATCCATGGTTGAAATTCGAAATTAGCACATTCACGAAATATATAATAATTGTCAGGAGTGAAAAGTTCTCAAGTTATAAATATTAGTAGTGTTAGCATTTTAACTTATATTTAATGGTGATTTCATTTTAAGCTTGATTTAGGTCAAGTGAAAAGTCGGGAACGATGAATTTATCCTTGGGACATCTATAGATTATTCTATAGGCACTTCGTAATCCGTGACCCTAAAGTTATGAAAATAACGAAAGCCCGAACATTCTAATTAGTTGCTAAAAAGAAAAGCATGAAAAGTACAAAAAAATACCAAAAAAATATGTGAGTGAGTAAGGGTAAATATTTAAAAATGGTAAAAACGGGGCTTTTCAAAACTATTGATTCTCTAATTCTCCTTGATGAACACTTAGCTACTTTTCGAGGTAATTAATCGAGGGGGATTGAGATTCTTAGTTTTCCTAAGTGTTTACTTATAGCATTGCGTGAGGACACACAATAGTTTAGTATGGGGGATTTTGGTATGTGTGTAATTACACATACCTTTTACCTAATAAAACGACCCTAAATGACCAAAAACGCACATAAAATGTCATAAATATGCTTGTTTTTAGGTTTGTACTGTGCAGGCACCGGATATTCACTAAAGGACAAAAACAAAGCCAAACCGGACAAAACCGAGAGCGGAATTAGAAAGAGCGCGAAAAACCAAAGCCAAAGGTACAAAAGGATTGAAAACGGAGCTAAAACGGACATTTCCGGATCGACTCGACAACGTTTGTGCATTTAATAAAGTCAAGACGAAGTCAAAGTCAACCCCGGGATTACGCTGGAAAAGCTTCGGAAAAACGAACGCCAAACCCCTTTTAAACCCTTAAACCCCTATTTCCTTTACACAAACAGTCCTTAGGGACTAACATCATTAACCCCTACACCTCAAACCTCTTTACATCGTTAGTCCTTACACCTACTTAAACTTAACATCCGTTAATCCACAAGTACTGTCTGTGTAATATAACAATACAACCTAAAGGACCTATCTTGCCAAAATCCCAAACCTTTCACCCCTGTTAACCCAAAACCTATATAAAACATCCCTTTCCCGCCAAACCCTTGCCCCACTACTGTAGCACCCTGCAACACCAAGACAAACCTATCACCCTCACCTCTTCCCCAAACAAACCCCACCCCCACATAGGCTCACATCCACCTTGGCAATCCCATGGGTTTTTATTGGACGAATGCAATCAAAGGCTAGGATGCAAAGGATTGGGCACCAAGAAATAATTGATGGCTGTGATTAAGACTTTGGTTTCCTCTCACAATGAAAACACAACAAGCACACATGAAGCAAGAACCTGGACAACATATAAATTGGAAAGAAGACAGAGATAGAGAGTTATCTAGGAGTAGTTTAGCTTAGTTTTAGTTTTACTTTTAATGTCTTAATTTATGTTTTCTTTTATTTAAATTTCTGTCTCAAAGCTTTTGTAATCCTTTTTACTTAATGAAATTTCCATTTTCAAGTTTTTATTAAAAACAGTCTTTAATATCTCCAAACTGCTTATTTGTTTACTTAGCTTATTAGTGCTTATTTTCTTGTCAAACTTGTTCCTTAATGTGTTTCTAACTTGTTCAGTATCTGGTTGCTTCAAATTTGTTGTCAATATAGCATTTGTAGTTATAAAGTGTTAAAAAAAATTCTCTTAAAGGGGTGTTTGGTTTAAGCCAGTCAGTGGGTCAAAACGGGTCACAGTGGGTTTTTGACATTTGAAGTAACTTAGGTTAGCCATAAGTAAGGTAAAAAGTCAGTTATTAAGTTTGATTTTGTGTTAAAAGTTGAATGTAGACTCTAAGTTTTCATCTGTGCACTGCCATTTTTTTATCCTGTATGTTTAAATCTTGGTTCTTTAAGTAATGTTTTCAAGTTCATTTTTGAGTTTCCTATGCCTAAATATGAGTTAGAATTAGTAGTTTTAGGTCTGCACACTTGTGGTTTGGTTTTAGCATATGAAATTGCCATTTCCTTTTTCATATCAGTTGCAAGTTAGCCCCAAATGTATCTTTTCAATCTTAAATATCAACCTGTTAGAATCCAGGGTAGGTTTCGATTTTTGTTTTGCAAGTAGTTTGTAGTACAGCCTTCACTTGTTTCAGCTTATTTTAGTTTTTAAGGGTCTTTTTCTTGCTTAAAATTAAGGCTGAAAAAGCCCATTTTTCTTTCAAAAATGAAACCCAAACTCAGCATATGCTGAGTTCAAACAGACCTTTTGACTTAGCTTTTTTATAGTTTTAACTTGTTTCAAAATTCTTTTTAATTGTTAATTTAGATAGCTTATAGTATGTCGTTTAAGTTTTAACAAGTCATTTTGTCATAATTTTCCATTCACTAGCTTAAAAATAAGCTCAAAAGTCCCCCAAGGGTTGTTTGCCTTATAGGTTAGGCCTTTTTGCTTATGAGCTTTTCTATGTTTATGTGCTTGTTTTCTTTGTTTAATCTTGTTCACAAATGCTTTTTAGATGTAACTTGATATCTGCCTATGCTTATTTCCCTTTACCTATTGCTTATTAGTCCTAGAATAAGCAAACATTTAAGCTTTTAGTGCCTTAGTAGATATAGCACTCTGTCCCTTTTTGCAGCCCACTTCTAGCTTATCTTTATTGGCTTATTTTTGATGATATGTGCTTATTAGGTATAGGTTGGCATCTGTCTTTGCTTATTTTGTTGTTTTACAAGCTTATTTGAGCTTAAATTGGCTTAACAGATTAGCCCTTAGGTCCTTTGTGCAAAAAGAAAAAAAAGGGTTAAACTGCCCTCATTTTTGCTTATTTTTCCAGCTTATTTTAAGGTTCATAAAAAGTCATTTTTTTAAAATACTTATTTTGGCTGGTTTGATAGTGGTGTAAAAGAAAATTGAAAAAAAATGTGTTTTAAAAAGAAGAGGTCATGGGGGTCGAACCCATGACCTCCACCCTTTGCAAACTAAGCACCTCACACATAACCTCTGCTGCCAAACGTGCCCTTGGGACTTTTCCAATATAGTTTGCATAATCTATAGTTTTAACCCCTTTTTCCTTTATAAGCTTTCAGCCCCTATTTAGCTTATTTCTGGCTTATTTATAAGCTAAGTTTCAAAGTTTTTATTTTTCCTATAATCTTCACTGATTAATGCACTTTCCCTGAATTTTTCATATTTTTCCCGTTTAGTTAACTATTTTTAATTAATTTTTCTTTTTAAAACTGTTTTTAAATCATAAAAAATTAAATAAAAATCAAAAAAATATAATTCTTTTTTTTTTTTAATTATTTTTTTTTTCGTTTAGGACCTAGGTAACAATAAATTGCATACGTAGATTAAAAATTAAAAAAAAACTGTAAAATTTGGATATTTTAAGACGGATTAAATCCCGTTCTCGTTTTTCGCGTTTTTACTTTAATTGCCTTTATTTTTCTATTCCCGTAGACTTATGATTTCCTTTTATGCCTTATTTATGCTTCCCGTAGAATTTTAAGTCATTCATTTGCCTTTTTATGCTTTCCCGTAGTTTTAAGTTTAAATTCCCGTGCCCTTTGCTTGTTTTTCCCGTAGATTTTTTAAGTTATCCCGTTGCCTTTGCTTGTTTTTCTGTAGAATTAAGTATTCCTTAGTTTAAATTTCCATAATTTCTCGTAGTTTTAGAAAACCCAATCCAAAACTTTGTTATTCAAGCATCCAAAAAAAAAGGGGTCAAACCAATAACGTAACCGTCAATTTCACGCCTCGTCGGGGAAAAATGACCCGGTCCGGTTTTAAACTTTGTGGGTAATGAAGTGAGAGACCAATACTTTCGGAATACTATACTACTACTATTATTGATATTATCCTATTTATTATATATTTATATGTATTAAAAGGACTAAGTCAATAGCGCTATTAGGAGATTAGCTCCTCCTCACTCTCCGCACAAGGGTGCATAGTACTAAGTGTTTGTGCCACACTATACAACTGAAACTTGTTTGGATATTTGGAACGGACAGGCTGAATACGTTTAAGTAGTGCCTCGCATAAACGCTATAACATACATATATATTGATTTGTGCACGTTACTTTAGGTAACGAGGATTGTCTTTGGAGATTTGATATAAAGTGTTACGTTACTTTAGGTAATGGGAACAGTCTTTCGAAACTTGAGTCATTTTTGGACTCTCGACTTGTTTGGGCAACTTGATATCGATTTGGAAAACTATTATTGGACATCAATGTTTTTACAACTATATTTTGTGTACATATTCCTGTGAGCTCACCAACTATTTTAAATAGTGGACCGTTTTTATCATGCTTTTCAGGTGACCTTCCTAAAGTGGAAACTTAGTGCATTACATGTAGACATTTGTATAAATATCATGGTCTTTGGAAAATTCGCATCTTTTGGAAATGTCGTGATCGGACGAAGGACAAACTATGATGTATCATGTACTTTTAAACTTGTATTCAGGATAATTGTAATTTGCATAACTTTTTATTTTATTTAATCATGTATGGTGTTTTTATCTATCATCTTTTGTGATGTTTATTAATACGTTGCACCTCGTGTTTCCGCTTTAGCGGGGTGTGACAAATACACATTAAATAATGAAAGCACAGTGTAAGAAATTACATAATTGTTACTGCTTTTCCTTTGAATTGTGTAAAATGTCACTTTTGGATAAACCTTATTTTAAAAGATCCATGTGCGTTTACCCTTCATTTAACTCAACCTATAACTGAGCTTATTCTATAAATATTTAGCAACCGACACGTTTCAGTTACATGCACCATCATACTTACACCTCGACCATTTACACCAACATTACGCAGTGAACAATTAGGCACAACCTATTTGCATCGTACGTGTATGGAATTATACAATACGTGACATAAGTAAAAGTTTAGTTTTTTTTTTAATCATGCTCGGTGCACATACCGGATGTCTGAATGCCTCGCTTATACTATATATAAAAGTTATTTGATATTAATACTACGCTACACAAATAAAAAAACTACATATATTCAAAGTATTACTAAAGCACAAATAGAGCTTTACTCTTCAAAAGAATCACACTAAAAATACAAATTGACATATATTTTGGAGGCTCTTAACAAATGGCGATCCTTTACGAATGGTTGTCTTGTGCGGCTATCCAACTTGTACAGAATAATCACCGTCATTGTTGTTTGTAATATTATATAAATCTACAAATTATTATATATTATAAAAAATGTGGAAAACTAGAAGGGGGGTTGAATAGTTTACCGCTTTTGATTTAAGGTTTATGTTTGTTTGTAAAATTTGGATTCGGCATTTTGTGAATTCAATGCTTGCACAATTATGAACAATAAGTATATGAAATGTTAAAGTAAGAACCGAGATATGAGTAAGAACTAATCAAACCAACAACACGAGATTTATAGTGTTCGGTTATTGAAAGCACCTCTTCGTCCTACTCCACTCCCCGAGCACCTAACTCGAGAGTTTTTTTCACTATGTCAACAAACTCCCTTATCACGGAGAAAAACACACACAACGTTGCTTACACCAATTTACGACACAAAGCTAAATGTCAAGTTCTAATCTTAGCTAGAACCAATCTATCACAACGACTTGTTCACGACTTCATAACTTCACGACTTCTTCACAACTTCAAGACTTCTTCACAACTTTATGACTTCACTTCACCACACTAATTATATCACAACTATCTAACACTATTTGGTAATATCACCACGATCTAACTATACTTACAAAGATCGTCAAGATCTAGCTACTACCCACAAATAAAGGATATACAATTGATTTACAAATATGTGATATTGATTGCAACAGATTGCAATATACACTTTGAGGTGTATACTTCTTCTTCACTTGATGATGAAAGTATTCTTCTCTTGCACTTGAGGAATTGAGCTTGGATCACTTGGAAACAAAGCTTTATGAAGAAATGATCAAAGGATCTTAGTGAGATGCGTGTGCTGTTTTAGAACAGAAATAATGAGTGCAAAAGGTGAGAAAATAGTGGGGAAAAGTTTAGTATTTATAGGACAAACTGGAGGAGCGTCAGTCTATGGGCGGTCCCCTTAAATAGGTGGGCGGTCCCTTTAAAATTAAGGGGGCCACCCATGTATTTAAGGGGGGCGCCCTAGACTAGGGGCTCCCTAGTTTGTCTTTTGTGTAGGGGAAATTTTCTGGAACTTTTCTAACCGTTTTAGGTACAAAAATTTGAATTCCAAAATGTTTATTTTGAATAAAACATTTCTTTTAATTGTAGAAAATGTTTTGTAATGTTTATAAAAATGTTTACAACATTTTATAAAAGTGTGAGGTTGAATAAAAATTTCCTTTGATCATAAAATGCATTAAGCATTTATTTATTCATACCTTGAAGTGATATAAATTTCGAAATAAAAATTTACTACTAATTACTTGTTTACGTTTAATTTTACATTAAACGTTTTTATATTTTGTGATTATCAAAACGTAAAGATGTGAAAAATATTAGTAATGTTTTTTAGGCATAATATTTTATCAACAATCTCCCCCTTTTTGATGATTACAAAATTTAAGCTCATTAAATGTAAAATTATTTTTAAACAAGTATTTAGTGAGTTTCATGTCATTTCTCCCCCTTTTTGTAGAATCAAAAAGACATCCTCGAGAATTGCTAGTTAAATCGGCGGAATGAATGCTCCCCCTTAATGTGTGCTCCCCCTCGTTCGAGGGTACCAAGGAATCGAGCTATGATTTCTTGGCTAAAAAAACGAGTTAGAACAATACAAGTATTTATAACATGTAACAAGAAGGAAAAATATAGCATAATAGTAATGCAACCAACAATAAGCATCCATTAAAATTAAAATAGTGTGTGAACCACACTCATGCATACATAAGGAAAACAAATATCATGCTAACGTACATGAAAATTTTAAACTACAAAGAGTCCTATAACTAGTGATTCTCTATAGGACTTGCTTGCAAAATGATGGGTGGACAATTATTTGAGAAGCTAAGACATAGAGTGTGTTTAGTTTGGTGAAGATGGTGGAGGTGGTGGGATGATGGTTGTTGGTGATTGTGAGAGCATGTGTTCAATATATGAAAACATATATTGGAGTTCATCTCTTAATCTAAATATGAGAGTACGATTGTGAATGCAACACAAGCATGAATCTCCATGTGCCTCAAGAAGGTTCCAAGGAATGAGATGACCAACAATAGGTGGTGAAGGTGATGGAGTATTAAATTGGACATCAAGTGGGGTAATTGGTGAAAGGGTGCAGAGTGATGTCCATTGGATGCATTTTCTTGAGTTGAAGGTGGTGAGAAACTCTGGAGGAGGATATGTTGTGGGTTTAAGTAACCATTAGATAAAGTGATGTTGATGAGGTTGGTGATTTTGGTATGGTAGTCAATTGAGGATAAAAGTATCTGGTTGATGGTGTTTTTTGGGAAGGTTCATTATCTATCTATCTCTCATATCTCTACTAAGTTGAAGTTTGGGTGATGGTGGGTGATGGAGTTTTTGTGTCATCTTGGGTTAAATCCATAAACAATTGTTTTGGTGGTATGATGTTGATTTTTGGTCTCTTGGAGGTTTTGGAAATGGAAGCTCTAGTAGATGCCATAGATGTTGATAGTGGTTAGTGTATGATTTGGTGGATGATGTGTTGGTGATGATCATTTGGAAGGGATTTATGGGAAGGGAATGGATTGAAAAGGAATGAATTTGAACTAGTTTAGGTTGTTCCAAATTATGTTCGAGCATTTTAGGCAAAGATAGCTGAGACTAGGTAAAAGAGGGTCAAAAATCAGGAAAAATAATGTTTTACCCGTGATTCACTAGGGCGGTCCCATTAATTAGGGGGTGGTCCCCTTAAAGATAAAGGGGCCGCCCGTTATGAATTAAGGGGGCCGCCCTCTGTTGGCTTTCATTTTACACAGAAAAATGATTTTTCTCAGAATTTTTGTGAGAGTATTTCTGTTTTGGTGGTTATTTGCAGCAAGGCTTATTGAGTTATATGAGCACATTTAATCATATAGCATGTAATAAATATATCAAGTCATGAAACCAAAGTAGCATAACTAGTTGATTAAATAAAACAACTAAAGGTTTAAACCATCATAACAAACAAGTACGTAAAGATAACCAACACATAAGTCTTTCCGAATACATCGGATAATCACCACACAAGTTGTTAAGAACATACACATAATCAAGTTAAAAGTTGTCTTAAACTACATTTAGACATATAGCTCACTTCACTCCTATGTCTTCACTTCTTCTTCTTGCTAAACACTCCTTTTAGTGCCTTTCCAAATGACTTGAACCCTACGCGCATCTCCTTATGCATTTGTTGCATTTAGTTGAGCAAGGTGGTTTATCGTTCAAAGAGAGTTTCATCGGTTTGTTTGGAAGTGGAAGGCATTTGGTAGTTGAGAGGACTAAGAGAGTTAAGGTAGGTGGTAAGAGAGGAGTACTTGCATGAGAAGTTTCGACATCATCATCATCATCATCATCGTGTTGATGAGATGACGCGCCTTACTGATGAGAAGATATAGAATGACGTGCCTTGCTATGATCACTTCGAGGTCGTCGAGTTTGTTTTAGGGCAAGAGGACGCATGACTCGATCATCAATGTCATAAATGCCATTGTCAATATGAGGATATGTTTCCATGACGTGTCGATAAAGACGAGTAAGAAACATGCCATATGGAAGATTTACGGTTGGAGTAGCTCTAGCACATTAGATTCTTTTGACGAAGAAATAAGCAAGATTGTATTGTTCTT
>BQNB010037249.1:1300-49570 GCA_026074375.1 Tanacetum coccineum | reverse complement strand
TTTTGTAATTTTTTTTTACTTTGGGCCGGATTTTGGGACAGACTTTGGGCCTCGTAAATAGTTAAAAGTTGAGGGTCCGTTTTGTAGTTTTTTTTTTACTCTGGGCCGGATTTTGGGCCAGACTTTGGGCCACTTTTTGGGGCCACATTCACTGTAGCAATTACTGTAGCAATTTGGTTGGTACTGTAGGTCAAAGTGGTCAGACGTTTGAGGATTGAGGTATAGAGTAATTATTGTTTATCAATTTTATTATTTTTATTTATAGATCTGGTATGTATATGAAATCTTTTAATGAAGGTAATAATTTTTCAATTTGTATTTTTCTTTGTCAAACCTTATTGAAATAAAATACTGGTGAACTTGGAGCGGTGACATGAAGTTCTTGACATAAATTGCAATTGATTTGAGGGTAAACTGGTCACTGTGATAGATTTAAGAAGAAAAAAACAAGATTTTATCATATAACATTCCTCAATCATATGCTTTCCTCGGTCAAGATCCTTTTGTAAAAAGGAAAAATAAAAAAACAGCCCCTTAGACATCTTTCAGAAAAACAACTACGCTATTGGCACCTGCGTCACCTAAAAGGACACTGGATGAATTGCTTGTCTTCTTACAAAGAAGAATTCAAAAGGCGAGATCACAATTATGCGACAGTATTGCTTGAGACAGTTGCATCACAAGATTTGTGAATTTGGTATGCATTTTTTGGTATAGCGCATGCAAATAATGACCTAAATGTTATGTTGTTTGACAACCTCATTGATGATGTCGCTCTCCAGGTTTCGTATACAATGAATGGTTAAACATACCCCAAAGGATATTACTTAGCCGACTGTATTTATCCTACTTGGGCTACTTTTTTAAATAATATACGATTGCACAAAACCAAGGTGAGTTGAATTTTAACATTGTTTAAGAATGTGCAAGAAATTTTGTAGAGCGAGATTTTGGTGTCCTACAAGGTCGTTAGGGGGATTATAACACAACCCGCACGTGCTTACCAGGTGAGAAAAGTATGTAGGATCATGTATGTTGAATCGTATTGCATAACATGATAAATAAAGATCAAAATTTCCAAATAAGTGAATTAAACGAGATATATTTTAGTCATGTAGCCAATATGCAACGTATATGGGTTGAGAAATGCAACACACAAAAGGAACTACATGACAAAGATGTGCATAACAGACCTTCGACATCATCTTGTATCATTTAGGACAACGATATCAAGAAAGACGAGAATTAGACGAATGTAGCTTTTTTTTATATTGTACTTGTAATTTATATTATGTATTCTAATCGGATTTTTAGTTTAATGAAATACGTATGTTTTAAAGAAAATGAAAAAGAACATTAAAACTGAGTCCTGCTAACGTTTATTGCAAGTTATAGTTAGAGAGTGTGTTTTTCAAAATTTGTATTATAAGAATATTGTAAGTTAGAAATTGACGGGACGAATCTATTAGAAGATAAATAGGCTTAAGCCTGTTTATGAATTGGGTTTCTAGGGTTTCATATATAGTCACCACTATAAATTGTGGCTAAATAAAAATAACACCTCACGAGGTTTACGTCATTCAACATTGTATCAAAGCATGTCTGATCCATAGACCTAGGTAGCTAAGTTGAGCCGCCTCCTTTATGCTACCCATCAAACCTAGCCGCCACCAAATATTTCTATCCCCTTTCTCAAACCCAGAGTTATACAAAAAAAAGAAAAAAAGTTTTTGATTTACTTTTAGTTTTGTCTATTTTCTTTCACTTTTTCTTTTGCTTTTGTTAGTTTGCTTTTCCTTTTTTGTTGAACGTGTTCATCAACAAAACTTCTATTACTTTAATGTTTATTTTGCTTTCTCATCCAATCCGAGCTTTAGTGATTCCGTCGCTCGTATAGAGGGGGAGTATTAGAAGATATATGGACCCCATTTATGGGATTAGGGTTTCTAGGGTTTCATATTGAGTCATCATTATAAATTGTGGATCAATAAAACATAACACCTTACGGGTTTTACGTTATTCAATAGAAGCTTATAAGACACATATAACTTAGAGTGCTAGGTGAAGTGAATACCAAAGGCATGCCGTTGGTACTCCACGCCAGCTCCAATTCACCATCCCTCCAATAACACCCCAATAACTAAAACACCATCCTCAACAAAAAACCAATAGCATGCCTTTGGTCCCTTTTTTCATTTTAATTAACACAATCTAAACTAAAATTAAAATACGATATATTAAATATATGAAACGAATTACAAATACGATACGAAACAAATTAAAAATACTATGTATATCAGAACTACGATACAACATATAATAAAAACTACGATAAACCAAAATATTTTGCTCGAATCTCGTCTTTGATTTTTCAATATTAGCCGCATCTTCCAATGTCATCCCCTCGGTACTGAAATTAAGAAACGTTAATTCCTCTAATGCTCTTTGCATTTCGATACCCGTCGAAGATGATCCCACCAATTTGGACGAGTCGGGTTTCTGACTCTGGGTAGGCCTTGGATTTCAGGGAGGACGTGGTATTGTATCGTCTCGAAATAGCTCGTTCGAATCTTCAATGTCCTCGGTCGTAAGAACACGTCTTCCGGGAACAACGACTTTGACACCACATCATTTGTGGTGATCCTTTAACACATCCCACACTTTATAGTGGACAAATGTATACCCTCAAGTTTCGGTAAACACCTTCTAACAACGAGATATCCACGTTGAATCATTTTCACCACTCAACCGTTGATGTTCGTTGATGTGCTGTCGTGTAGAGTAAATTTATTGATTACCAAGTTTTAAATTTATATTTAGCCGACTTATCCTAAAACAACACTTTAACAGGCAGTGTACCCGATCGAGTGGAGTTTCGTGGTAAGTTGGGTGTCGAACACTAAGAGCGAGGTCTTTAACCTTATAATCTATCAATATTTTAATTACCCTAATTAAGTTAATTCTAATTACTTGTTAAACCTATGTTATATACTCTTCTAACGGATATAGGGGGTTTTCAGCCTGAGAGACTGGCATAAGTTTTATGGTGATAGTAATCAATTATAAACACAATAAACATGCAAGAAAACAATCAGAAGATAAAAGAGCGGTACAAGCCAAATAATAGAAAACTGAATTAGCCATATTAAATCCGATTAAATGTTGTTTTGTTTATTTAGTGCAATGATTTCTTATCTCGAAGCGGCATATCATTCTTAAGACTTAGGCGGGACATCTTCCTAAGACCTAGACACGTTGAACCCTGTCATAATTAACGTATCCGCATAAAGCATCCTTTTAGTTTAAATATAATCTATCTAGGGATTAAAGCAATGGTGATCTTGATAAATCCTAGTCCATCGAGACTTTAACTACTTACTGTTTGACGATATTTTATATATTGGTAGTCCACTATTCAAATCTTTATCAATTAATCAAGAACATACTTGTTGAAACATTACAGGTCACCTGTCGGTCCAACTAAGCTTTTAATTTAAAGACAAAGACAGAACGTTATTTGTGATCCTATTGGTCCAATAAAATAAAACACAATATGGAGAGCTATCCCAGTATCTAGCTCGCTTGTTAGGCGTAACTAGACCCAGTTGAAGGATAGGTCGCACATTCAAACACGTAAACAAGTATCATGTGATAAACATAATTAAATTTTCAACGATAAATTAAGAAATTTGATTTTAAAACAAGCCCAACATTAAATCTTCATTAAGATAGCTAATACCCAAGGGTATTAGCCCATAACCATTGTAATTATACAAGTGTGATCAATTAACCAAGGTAAACTAAATGTTTTACCGAACGATACCAAAAATTAAATGATTACAAGAGTATAGGAATTACATAGTGTCTTCTATGGAATCGTGATTGATGTTTGACCTTTGTTGCTCTTCTTCTCTTCAGAAAATCATCTTATATGTGTATGGTATGAAGAATATGATTTTGCACACTGAAAACTCGTTTTTGAGTCTTTTATTTATAGTCTCTGAAAAAGGCTGGATATGCAGTATTGGGCTAGGCTAATACGGCGTATTAGGGTGTATCCCTTAGAGTGTGCGCAAAGTTTATGATCAGTATAATATACATTCCCAAAATAATAATATTTTCGTATCTATGAATAGTTATCTTCATGGATACAGCGATGGCAGAAGGTGGATACGCCGTATTGGAAATTTTGAATACATGTTTTCTTGTGAAGACTTGGCGCTGAACGCCGTATCTCTTTCCTGGATACGGTGTATTGGTCAGAAATGAGTAATCTTTAAATGTCTTTGTTTTAGCTCTAAAATATGCGTCTTTTAGCATGTCTTTCACAAATCACTCCTCAATTACTGCAAATAACACTTTTAAGCAATTAAGTACAAATTCTTGCAACAATTATACAAAAGTGGTTAGTTTATTCGGGATAAATGATGATATAAATGTGACGTTATTTGACATCATCAAATATCCTCCCACTTGAATCCTACTTGTCCTCAAGTAGACTCTAGATTATATTGAAAATGTATCCCAACCAAAGTCAAGAATTTTTCCGTTTAAGCACTTCTTTCGTTTTAATTATCTGTACAAGACCAGGCACCTCACAAAATATGGAAATAAAATCACTCAGATCACTCAATTAATCTAGGGTGTAATATTTAAGTGGTACGCTCAGTTGCTCTGTCTTTATTAGTTTCGTATCATAAGCTTGGCAAGGATACACATCTTCATTACTAGAGCTAAGGAGAAACAAGTAAAAAAGTAAATTGGGTTTTTATATAAGGCTAAGGGTTAATCATTCTAATAATCTTTCACCGATAGTACCACTCCAACAAAGCAGTTGAAACACACATACACGGCCGTAACGACGGAATAGACACGTGTGTTCGAACATATCTTCATTCGAGTTTAACCAAGGGTTAGGATGAAGAATGATATAGGGTAGGGATCTTCTAGTTTTCACCAAAATTAGTAAACCAACAAGGAGGCTAAATCACGCATACATGGCTATAACGACGGAATAGACATGCATGACTCACTCCAACCTCATTCGAGTAAAACCTAAAGTTAATTGCTAAGAATGGGAAGCAAGTTGTTGTTAAATAAAATTCACAAAACAAATAGATTAAGCTTGAACAAATAAGGTAGTTGCTAGTAACTTTTCCTCGATTATTCCATGATAAAGACTCAAAATGTATACAAACGCCTCAATCATAGAGATAACAAAGACAACCTAAGTTGGCTTTCCCATAACGGTCAACTTCCCTTACATCCCAAACTTACATACTTTTACAAAAGTGGTGATATCGACCACTTAATACAAAACTATACATCGTTGATTTTTATCTACGAATAATCGATCCTTCCAAGAATTTCACCGGTTTAAGTTTACCGAACCGACTATAAATCTTCCTTCTCTTTTTTGATACATTTTCTATTTTTTCATTTTTTCATAACATAAACCTCGGTGCAATTTTACCGTCTTCACAATCATAATTTTTCCGGATAGTTTTTCTTTTAACACTTTACTTCGGGCATAATACATAATCACGAAAGTAGCAAAATACACGAGCTATATATTTTCCTATTGTATTATGTAATTTCCCGACCATAACAGAGATAGAAAATTTCACTTTGACACAGGAAATACATAACTTTACACAAATGCAACTAGCAACTTTGATTAAGTAGGCTTAATCTATAGGATAGGTTAAGGTGTAAAGGTGCAACGAAATAGACATATGGTGTGAAAAAGATAGGAATGGCTCAACAGGTTTTTCTAAGGGATCTTACTCTTAAAGTGAGAGTAAGCAGAGAGTTACACGGGATTTAACTAACCAGTGTAGTTAGTTAATTTTACAACATATAGGCTTTTTGGTGTATTCTTAGAAATTTACCAGTTAAAAATGTTTGTCCATCTAAATCCATAGTACTCATCGTTGTGGTCTCGAGTGATATACCAGGCCAAGTTCTAAAGTCCATTACATCACCGACACACTCATATTTTTGTGAAATTTTTAGTAAACGTTTGGAAACGGAATAGGCTTAATTCTTACAAATTGGCATTAAAAGTTATAGTGCGTGAGGTCATGTAACTAGTAATTTTTACAAAAGTTATGCTAGAAAAAAAATAAATTTAGCATAATTTAAGCATATTAGCATGTTATTTGTAAAAGAAATGACAAGTAGGCGTTCTAATTCTCCATCCCCTCACTTAGATTATACAACGTCCTCGTTGTATAGATAAAACAATATAGAAAATGGGAAATAGAATTAGAACGAGAAACTCCCCTGATACGTTGCTCGGAATGATTATCCAATTTGAGTTTTTGAGCAAAAAGTATGTTGACGAGGCTTCAGAATGCTCCGTACGAGTTCAACACACGTATTTTTCAGAGTATACCATATCATCGATTTTCTTATAACCTGCATAAAAGATTAGAAGACAAAGGTGCAATTCCTATCTCGGTTATACAATGGTTATAATGCCAGAAAACAATTAAACACACTACTGTACATGGATCAATACGCCGTATTCCAAACCCTAGGATACGCCGTATGATTCCTGTAAAAATAATTAAATTAAATTACAACTGATAACGTCCAGACACATCCATTCGCCGTATCCAGAGAGGTTCGATACGCCGTATGGAGTGTTTGGGAAGACAGACTCATGCAAACAATTAAAAAATAATTTAAACAATTGAAAAATGACCAAGTTGTCTCTCGGGAAGCACTTTTGTTTCAGCTAGTCGTTAAGTTTGACTTTTTCTTTTCTCTCTTCTTTTATTTATCCATCATTCGCTCGCACTTGTCTCGGTGAGCGAATTTCTTCATAATCTTTTGGCATGATACGTATTTTATAAAAAATGGCATGCCGAGCGCAACATCTCTTGTTACATCTTCATCGTCAATGATGATAAAACCTGCAAGAATAAAAAAATTTCCAATGAAAATAGGTATATCTGTCAGAGCTCCAGCTGGAATCTTCCTTTCATGATCGTCCTTGTCCTTAATTATAGAATAATAAAAGCTTTTGGTAATTAAATTAACGGACAAGAAGGGATGAAGTCACCATTAACGTTTTTATACCCAATCGTGCAAGAAAATTTCATTTTATAAAAATACTTAGAACTGGTTTTAACATATTCAGGTTCATTGACAATAGTTGGCTCAAAATCATCTTGATTCGTCTCGAGTTCTAGAGGTGTTTCCAAGTCATTTAATTCAATGTAGTTACCATAAAGTGGGTCGAATGACTCGTTATCCTCTTTTATAAGCTTTGTTTTTTATTCAAGATTTTTTAACATAAAGACCCTCCTGAATATGCTAGTGGCTGGCTTGATACTTTTGAAAATAAGTTTTTCTTCCCCGACCCTTAGAGTAATTTTTCTTTTGTAAACATCAATCTTGGAATGGGCAGTAGATAAAAATGGTCGACTGAGGATCAAAGGGACATCGTCATCCTCGGGTATGTCCAAGATGATAAAGTCTATGGGGAAAATAAATTTGCCAATCCTTACTCGTACATTTTCAGCAATACCCCTTAGTTGTTTTATTGTTCTGTCAGCCAGTTCAATGGTCAACCTAGTGTGATATAAAATTCCTAGACCAAGGTTGGTGTAGGTAGAAAATGTCACACTTACTCCTAGGTCAACAAGGGCTTTATCAAAACAAACATTATAAATAAAACAAGGTAAAGTAAAGCTCCCTATGTCTTTTTCTTTCTGAGGCAAGGTGTGATCCTAAGCTTCCAGAATCTTTGCATCTTGTGCCTCTCTCTAATCGTCACATCAGTAGTCTTGTAGTTACCTTGGGAAGGGAACTGTTTCAGAAAATATGCTTCTGTGCTGTGAGCCCGATACGGCGTATGGACTACATCCCATATGACGTATCTCAGATGAATCAACTTTAGTGGTCGAGATCGATTTTACATGGTCCATTGGGTTTGGTTCTGTTGAGCCGGGTAGACCTCCAATTCCTCTTTCTTGTAAAACCTTGCTCATTTGACCAATTTGAATTTCTAAGGTCTTAATCGATGCTCCTTGATTTCTTATTGCCGCATCAGTAGAAGCTCGAATCTCCTTGATGATTTCGAGTTCTCTTTGTGTCTTTTTGCTGACTCAGCCATGAATTTGGTCAGTGATTCTTCCAATGTTTGTCTTTGATCAGGATACGAAGAATTTTTGTTGTTGCGTTGGTAGAATCCTGTCCCTGCTACTCTATACTGTCCTGCAGGTTGATAAGGTGCTCTAAACTGTGTGTAATAAGCCTCTTCCAGATTATTACCTTCTTCCTTTAGTGGACAGTCCTTTGTGTAGTGTGATCCCTTGCATAGTTCGCATCTGACCTGAGCAGCGTATACTTTCTCGTTGACTTTTTTGATCTCTCTTCCAAGGTTATTGAGCTGGGCTTGAATAGCAGCTAGTCCGTCAAAAGTTTCAGTACTTCTGGCTTTTGAGGATGTTCCGTTATGTCATTTTTAGGAGTATTCAGCCATTTCTTGGATGGCTATTTTTGCATCTGTAACAGTTTTAGTGGGAATGGCACCTTTAGAGTCAAGGATTTGTCTGGTGGGAACATTGAGCCCATTATAGAATAAGATAACTTCTTGCATATCAGTTAAATAATGCTGAGGACATTTTATCAAAAGTTCCTTATTTCTTTCCTAGGCTCGGAAGAGACTTTCATCCAGTTCTTGCTGGAAATTATTTATCTCCTCCATTTTCTTTACCGTACGAGCAGATGGTCAGTACTTGTTCAGAAACTTTGTTTTCAGGGTTCCCCAGTTTGTGATTGTACATGATGGTTCGTTCCTGAGCCATCGACTTGCAGCTCTAGTTAAGGACATGGGAAAAACTCGAAGCATTACTTGATCTTGAGTAACCTATGGAATATGAAATAAGTCAACGATCTCAAAGACTTTTTCGATGTGTTCATTTGCGTCTTTATGTTCTGACCCACTGAAAGTATTTTCGTGAAGCTCCTTGAGATATTTCCCTTTTAATTCAAAGTGAGTTTTGTCGTTAATCTTGGGCCTAACAACTCCTGACCCATAGTTTCCACGGGTCTTGCTCATGTATTGCTCCATTGTTTCCGTCATAATTTTTGTAGTTTCTTCTTCTGAATGTTCTTTGATGTCAGAAAATAAATCGAGCTCTGGTGAACTTGATTCTACAAGACCAGGTGTCTCGTAGAGCCTTTTTTTTGAGCGGAATGCACTTTTCGATTTTCAAAAGGTGTGATTACTTCCTTAGTGTAACTTTTTGTCATGCATCACCTGAAACAGAGGATATAATTTATCAGTAGGATATGCTCTTTGGAAAGAATACAGAAAATTAAACACAAAAATCAATTTTTTAGTTCTGTTACTGTATCAGATAACAAATACGCCGTATTCAATTAATTTGAATACGCCGTATGATCTGCTGAAGGTTAATACGCCGTATTGGTTATACATAATACGACGTATTGTTTGGAATAACAGATACGTCGTTTAGACTGTAGAAACCAATACGTTGTCCTAAGTGGAAAGGTCGATATGTCGTATCCAACTGGTGGATACGGCATATCTGTTGATCTGTCAGAACAGGATACTTAGAAATTAAATAATGCGAGAATTTAAATACACAATTAAATTAATTACAAACATAATTAAATTACACTAATTAGATTAATTCTAAGCTAATGGTTAGAAATACTAATAAAATTAAAGGTTAAACTTTTTCACTCTCCGGCAGCGGCGCCAAAAACTTGATGTGCTGTCGTGTAAGGTCAATTTATTGATTACCATGTTTTAAATTTATATTTAGCCGACTTATCCTAAAACAACACTTTAACGGGTAGTGTACCCGATCGGGTGGGGTGTCGAACACTAAGAGCGAGGTCGTTAACCTTATAATCTATTAGTATTTTAATTACCCTAATTAAGTTAAGTCTAATTACTTGCTAAACCTATGCTATATACGCTTCTAACGGATATGGGGGTTTTCAGCCTGAGAGACTGACACAGGTTTTATGGTGATAATAATCAATTCTAAACACAATAAACATGCAAGAAAACAATCAGAAGATAAAAGAGCGATACAAGCCAAATAATAGAAAACTGTATTAGCCATATTAAATCCGATTAAATGTTGGTTTGTTTATTTAGTGCAATGATTTCTTATCTCAAAGCGGCATATCATTCTTAAGACTTAGGCAGGACATCATCCTAAGACCTAGGCACGTTGAATCCTGTCACAATTAACGTATCCGCATAAAGCATCCTTTTAGTTTAATTATAATCTATCTAGGGATTAAAACAATGGTGATCTTGATAAACCCTAGCCCATTGAGACTTTACCCACTTACTATTTGACGGTATTTTGGTAGTCCACTCTTCAAATCTTTATCAATTAATCAAGAACATACTTGTTGAAACATTACGAGGCACCTGCCGGTCCAATTAAGCTCTTAATTTAAAGACAAAGACAGAACGTTATTTGTGATCCTATTGGTCCGGTAATATAAAACACGATATGGAGAGCTATCCCAGTATCTAGCTCGGTTGTTAGGCATAACTAGACCCAGTTGAATGATAGGTCGCATATTCAAACACGTAAACAAGTATCATGTGATAAACATAATTAAACTTTCAACGATAAATTAAGAAAAATCGATTTTAAAACAAATCAAACATTAAATCTTCATTAAGATGGCTAATACCCAAGGGTATTAGCCCATAACCATTGTAATTATACAAGCGTGATCAATTAACCAAGGTAAACTAAACATTTTACCGAACGATACCAAAAATTAAATGATTACAAGAGTATAGGAATTACACGGTGTCTTCTATGGAATCGTGATTGATGTTTGACCTTTGTTGCTCTTCTTCTCGTCAGAAAATCATCTTTTATGTGTATGGTATGAAGAATATGATTTTGCACACTAAAAACTCATTTTTGAGTCTTTTATTTATAGTCTCTGAAAAAGGCTGGATATGCAGTATTGGGCTAGGCTAATACGGCGTATTTGGGTGTATCCCTTAGAGTTCGCGCAAATTTTATGACCAGTATAATATACATTCCTAAAATAATAATATCTTCGTATCTCTGAATAGTTATTTTCATGGATCCGGCGTATGGCAGAAGGTGGATACGCCGTATTGGGACTTGTGAATACGCGTTTTCTTGTGAAGACTTGGTGCTGATACACCGTATCTCTTTTCCTGGATATAGCGTATTGGTCATAAATGAGTAATCTTTAAATGTCTTCGTTTTAGCTCCAAAATATGCGCCTTTTAGCATGTCTTTCACAAATCACTCCTCAATTACTGCAAATAACACTTTTAAGCAATTAAGTAAAAATTCTTGCAATAATTATACAAAAGTGGTTAGTTTATTCGGGATAAATGATGGTATAAATGTGACGTTATTTGATTTCATCATTCGTCGACAATCCCAGCAAATTTGTTGCAATCACGTGTCAAAATTGACCACTTCTCCATGATAATATCCTTTGTTCGCTTCTAGGATGCAAGGCGGTTGTATTCACTAGTAACTTTATGCCAAAACGACTTAGAAGTTTGGTCCACAACAATCGTGGGTCCTCTGAAATTTGTATGTACGTTCCGGTCAAAAGTTTTCCTTTCGATTGTTGCCAACGGGTATGTGTGATGTCGATTTTCTTTGTTTGAGGCTTTTTTTCCTTTTGATATTCCTCTTTCTAACGGGAGACGACTCGGTTTGTAAAGAATGTGATAGTGAATGAGTTGGTAAGTGTGGTGGTGAGTTTGATGATGAGTCGTGTAAACCTTGTTGTGGTAGCATCATTGGTTTATATCATGAAACATTACCGAGATTCATTTGTGATAACATCAAATTGTTCATGCATTTTGGTATCAATTTCCGTTATAAAATGCTCATAATTATTGTATTTCTATACAAATATGTACTTAATCGTTTAATATTTCGTTTTTAGGTAAATTTGAGCATTAGAATGAAAAGACGCGAAAATGGAAGGGTGATGTGAAGAAATGTGCACAACTTGCTGGTCGAGACCAAAGTTACAACGTAGCTAGTTTGATAGAAGTACGCCGTAACTCTTATCAAACTTGAACCCAGGAAGTCTACTCATATGAAAGTATAACGTAGTTAACCCGTAAGGGTTACGCCGTAACTATAGACGTGATGGGAAAGGATTTGTTGATGTCAAGACTACGGCGTAATAGGACACTTATAGTTACGCCGTAACAAAAGGTGAAAATCAATTTGAGAGTTCATGAAGAAAACTACATGGTAACTCATTCCCTTGGGTTACGTCGTAACTATACCAGATCTGGAAGATATTCGTGCATTATGGAGGTTACGACGTAACTCCTCACTTACGGTTACAACGTAACTATATCGAGCCTATATATACAAGCCCTAATTCAAATGATTTTGTGATTCCCTTCACACACAACTCACCAAAGATGATTAAAGCTCCAAGTCAAGGGATTTCCAACTCCATTCCACCACCATTCCAAGGGAGAATTCACTTTGATCATACTTTGTATTAATCACTCATCAAGTAATTGTATCAACATTAATGTTTAATCAATCCACGGTTCTTTACATTATGTTTTCTGCAAATTATAGTATGGGTGGCTAAGCACTTCAAGTGTTAGCCTAGTTATATCTATTTTTGTTTTGATGTTTATTTCTTAGTTTGATGATTATTTTACATGGATACTCTATATGCTTGTTGATTGATCCTCGTGTTTTGATAGTGCTAAAGCTAGTGTGAAACCTATTAGCTAGTGATTAGGCGTGAAGAGTTGAAAGATAGTCTAATAGGTTACAAGAGAGAGGTTGGCATCTATTTCGAGTGTAGGGATCCATATCACCGCCTACATTAGATTAATCACTTAAAAAGCGTGAGAAATTCTTTTGTTAGTTGGGAGCTAATAGGACGGTTTATATGTCGAGTAGTGGGTTGTCGATATTAAACAAGTATTTAGAGTAATTGGAGGTTTAATGACTATGAACTAGATACCCGACTTCCGTGAACAATGTGGTTGAGATCATATGAATTATAGGTTAGGTTGCGAATACAAATCGGGCCTAATGATATTAGAACCACCATATAAAACAAGAATTAAACATTACACTAGGAAATAACATCATCACATTAATAGAGTAGTAACTAGGTTAGCACGGCTTTCTCCCTTGATTAAGTTTTCCCATTTCATTTTAGTATTTATTTTTCTTATATTTTATTTATTAAAACCAGCTTTAAAACGTGACAACTAAAATACAGATTTTAGACCGCACACTTAGCTCTTTGGACGACCTCATATTTACCAAAACCTACACTATACACAACTGGGTTCTCTGCCTATTAGTGCATTAGTAGATCATAAATAGTCGAGTTAATATAAATATAAAACCTGATATATAAAACAAAATACTCATCAATTTGCTTGAAGTATTGTTGTTGTTGTTGGTATTGCAGAAAAGCCATTTGATTAAAATGATCTTGGTTTATTTGTGGTGCGGACGACGGTTGTGTAAAATAGCGGTTGGGAATATGATGGCATTGGGATTGGGTTTCCATATTGTCTGAATGAAGGCATCGGGTTTTGCGGGTATTGAGAAGAATGAGCGGGGTATTGAGAAGAATGAGCGGATGACAGTGTAGCGGGCGATGGGGAGCTTGAATTAACGGACAAATAAGACGGATTAAAGATATTATTAACTAGCCAATCGTTATTATGTTGTGACACTTTTTAAGATAAAAAGAAAATGTATATTAAAGTGTAGTTATATTGTGATTTAGGTTGAATATATGAAAAAAGGTAGATATTGTTATTTGAAAGTGAAAAAAAGGGGTGTTTTTTTTGCTCGTTTATAGTTGTTGCTTAACGTACAAAAAACAAGAAACATGAGTGAATGGAATGGCGGATGGACCTAACAACAGGGACGGAGTCAGGGGGTGTCCCGCGGGTGCCCGGGCACCATGGATTTTTTCGATCTAGTGTTAATTTTTTAGAAAAACAACGATTTTTCTCAAATGTATCATAAATGCACCCGGTCCATCGAAATATGTTTATAGTCCTATCGTTTTAATGAAATCTTCGTTTTAATTCACTTTTTAACTCTATTATATTACAATTAAAAAAGATTTGTGCACCCGATCATATTTGGTCATGGCTTCGTCCCTGCCTAACAACGCCGTTGCCGGTGTAGTTTGGCGATGCCATTGGTCCCCTTTTTGCGGATAGCGGGGCTACAATGCCTTGTACCCGGTTCTCTCGTAGTGCGTTTAGTTCTCTAAGATATACTAATTTTTGAAAGTACGTTGTTTCCGATAAGTTTTAACTAGGAATCTTTTGTCACACACTCACATGGTGCAAATATTGTAGCAGAGGCCGGTCTTTCTTAAAAGTTTAACACGCTATTAACCAATAGATGCTTATCCTTGTAATTAGGAAATCTAACCTAGGGATAGGGGTCGAAGTTAGTGAAAAATATTATTTGAACCAATTTTATATTCCTACAATCGTGGTGGTGACTAATTAGGGTTGTCCTTTTTTCATGGTTGTTAAAACAAGGACAAATCGCATAAAAAGGTATTCATTTTAAGGTCAATTTCAATTAAAGGTATTTTTTTTTCTTCTTAATTTAAGGTATCGATCTTTTTTTTTTCAATGTTAGACAATTAACAGGTTTTTCTGTTACATTTCTAACGATCGTTATTTTATTATTGCATCGTTAGTCCTTTATATGATTTTGTTAAAAAATATATATTTTCTACTTATTTTTAAAACTTAATACACGTTTTATACACACATTTTTACACGTTTTTATACAGCCTTTTTTACACGTTTTTATACATAGTTTTATACATGTTTTTATACACACATTTTTATGCACGTTTTATACACACATTTCTATACACGTTTTTCTACATGCTTTTATCCACGATTTTATACATACATTTTTATACACGTTTTTACAGCACATTTTTATGCACTTTTTTTTTAAAACGTGGATAAAGTTGTTTGTAAAAACGTGTATAAAAATATGTGTATAAAACATGTTTATAAAAATATGTATAAAAATGTGTATATAAAACCGTGGATAAAATCATGTAGAAAAACGTGTAAAAAAATATGTGTATAAAAACGTGTGAAAAATATGTGTATAAAAACGTGTAAAAATATGTGTATAAAACGTGTATAAGTTTTAAAAATAAGTAGAAAATATTTTTTTAACAAAATCATATAAAGGACTAACAATGCAATAATAAAATAACGATCGTTAGAAATTTAACCGAAAAACCTATTAATTGTCTGACGTTACAACAAGAAAAAAGATCGATACCTTAAATTAAGAAAAAAAAAGATGAGTACCTTTAATTGACATTGAACCTAAGATGAGTACTTTTTTATACGATTTGCCCTTAAAAGAATCACTCGTTAATCTAACTTATACTCTATTGATCTCCGTCTATAGTCTTCAAACCATATATATCTTCATATTTGGAGAATGAAGGGTACCAAAACATCTCAAATCATGCTTCATATTTGCAATTTTTTCTAGCATTATTGAGAATCCTCCATATTTTGAAGATCACTGTTCATCCTTAATGTTGGGTGTGCAATCCCAATCCCACATCGGTAGAATCATAATCTCAAAGTTAACATATAAGCTTGGTGGGCTACTCCTTCTATAACCAATTGGTTTTAGAATGGAACCTCAGTTGGGCATATATGTTAGACTTGGTGAGATACTGGGCCTAAGATATCTCATAATTGGTATCAGAGCCAGGTTGGGCCCAGTGGTGGTGTGGATGGTGTTCCTTCGGTTAGACCCCGGTTCGACGGTATTAGTGGATCCCGGTAAAACCTTGTACCGAAAGGAAGCCGGTAAAAAGGCAGGGTGTTCCGATGGTAAAGGTCGGCGGTATGAAAAATGTGGGATCGTGGCTATAGTTGAAGGGGAAGCCCATGGTGGTTTAGGTTTGAGGGGAGGATTGTTGGGTGTGCAATCCAAATCTCACATCGGTAGAATCATAATCTCAAAGTTAACATATAAGCTTGGTGGGCTACTCCTTCTATAACCAATTGGTTTTAGAATGAAACATCAGTTGGGCTTATATGTTAGACTTGGTGAGATGCTGGACCTAAGATATCTCACGCTTCAAATGTTAAAAATTATACAATATATACATAAGTAACATAACATCATATATATCATTGGTTGAAGGCACAATAATTAGTTTATTAAAAATTGATTTGAAGTTAAGATATGGAGTATATGTTTGGAGAATACGTACTTTTGGAGGAACAATGTTAATGAAAGATTTTTTTTTTTCTTCAAATTTGAAGATTTTTTGGAATGTACGGTTAAAGATTGCTTTAACTGAATCGGATTTTGAATCACGCAAAAATCAATTACCTTGCAGGCTTGCAATATCAAATAACTGCCCACATGTGAACGAAAAAGGTCGTACAGCCCCAAACATCGCAATTAGTTGCTAAAGTTTGTTTACTTAATTTTTGCAACACAAGTTAAACTTGAAGTAAGTTGTAAGACAGATGCATGTTCTAGTTTTAATGCAATATTTGTGTCTAGTTATGTGTTGATTGTTAGTGATCATCAGTTATTTCATTAGTTGGTTAACTATCATATAAGTACATCAAATGTTATGATAAGTATCGTATGAAAAGTATGTATACATATAGATAATTTGATCATCTCAAACCTCTTCTTTATACTGTGTTTTATTAGAGACGAAACATAAATGGAGTAAAGAAGTTTAAAGTGAGGGTTAGGGGTGGAAACGAGCCGAGCCGCTCGTGAAAAGCTCGAGATCGGATCGGTAAAAATCTCGAACGAGCTCGAGCCTAAATTAGAGCTCATTTAATAATCGAGCCCGAGCTCTATATACAAAGCTCAAGTATGCTCGCGAGCCTAAATGAGCTTTAGTACACAGTATCCAAAATAACTAAAGAGCTCATTAACAAGCTTAAAACAAATAAACGAGCTCGAACAAGTAAGCTAAAGAAGCAAAGCTTTATTTTTTATAGGCGCATCATAAACGAGCCGAGCCCAAGCTGAGTTTGAGCTTTATATATCATCCCACGAGCAGAGCTCGAGCTCAAATCTTAAGGCTCGAACCGAGCGGAACTGAAGCTCACTAAAATATAAATGAGCCGAGCTTGAGCTCTAACAGACTCGAACTCGGCTCAGCTCGTTTCCACCACCTGTGAGGGTCAAAGACCTAGTCATGTAAGTCAAAACTGGAAAGTGAATCCCAAGAACAGATCAAAAGGAAAGCTTCAATTTGGAGTTACAAAGAATTTAAACCTCTGCAACAACCATATGTATATTCCATTCCCCAACTCACGTGACATTTATTCTTCTTCACGTGCCTGCCGACATATTAAGCAACCACTACCGTATTATGTTTCCAACAAGCAAAAGAACTCGCGCGTTGCGGCGGGACTAATTTTTTCCCGAATAATTTTTTTTGCGTTTCAGGAGTTTTTTTTTGGCGATGCATTATGGCAGGGTTAATTTTTTATATTTTCTTTTTTTTTTGTATGATTCGGGGAAAAAAAATTTGCGTTGGGACGGGCTAATTTTTTCCTGAATATTTTTTTTTTTTGGAACGGTTTTGTAATTTTTTTTACGGGAATTTTTGTGTAAGAAAATCGTAAATAGTTAAAAGGTGAGGGTCCCTTCAAGATTGTTAGCCACCTAATACAGGAATTGAACTTGTGACCTCACACATTTTAGGGTGATAGTAAACACCCTTTTGTCACTACGACCACCGCTCACAACCCTTGAGTGGTAACTAGCTAGATTTTTTAAGGTGGCCATGTTTTGCTATCAGTTAACAGGTCATATATTTAAACTTTTCTACATAAACAAAAGACTTATCATACGAAGGAATAATGTCCCTATAATGTGAGTGTTATTTTTGATTGATCGACTTTTATAGTATTAAATTACTAAGTCTACAAAAAACGTGGCTTGAGTTACTAATAATCTTTTTTCTTTTTACGAACCGCTAAATCACTAAAAGCTAATATTGAATTAGAAAACTAAATACATTAAAACTTTAATAATAAAATTAAACAAAGCTAAAGTAAAAAAAAGAAGAGTGTAGAAGTATCAAAATCACTTAACAAATGGATCAAGAAAGAAAGTTTAAAGAGAAAAAAGTGAGTTGTAGCCACTTAGAGAGAAAAAAGAAAGGAAAATGGTATTATGTGAAAAGAACCAAATGAACAACACAACCCCCCCCCCTCTCCAAGTGTGGAGAGGGGTATTATTCTATACCTTGTTGGGCCGGTCACACATAAGGGAATGAATTATGTTGATCGGTTAGCTTGGTAGTTTCTAAATATTACGCTACGAGCTATCTCTATAATATATTGGTAGTGGAACCGAGTCACCACCCCTATTCTTTTCTCGATTTCTACAATCTCCCTAAGGGAGGTCGTCCCAATTAAAATAACTTAAGCTCTACATTCTATAAATTTCTTCAATCTTTGCCTCGTAGTCTTGTTTTTCATAATCTTTATCTTGTGGAATCTTGATGTTAGTAATCTTTAGACTTTTAGGCTTTAGCTTGTATCTTTATCTTGTACTTGTATGTGATCTTGAGCTTCTTGAGATCATCAATCCCAAGCATAATTCTTTTTTGCCATCTTGTAATCTTTTCCTTCTTGTGATCTTTATGACGTTGTTGGACCGACATGCTCTTACTATTCTTGATGTTTGAAAACTTGTTGTAACCTTCTTTCTTGAAATTCTCTATTTTAATACTTTCGTCCAACTTCAAGAAAGACGTTTGATATCCAGTAGTAGCGAAAGTCTTGAAAAATGCATTGAGCTTTCATGATGTCTTACATATGTTCGGTTGTGGTATGAGCATACCTGTGGCATTGACTTCGACTTGTCATCGGTTAATGATGCCGTCAGTCAGCCATGAATTGGTTAGTGTAAAAACATATTTGGACGAAAGTGGCTTTTGTCACAATTTGTCGAATACGGTTGTACTAACCATGGTTCCTCGTTAATCAGTATAAATATTGTCCGTGATCAGGTAGAATTTAAAAGAATCTTTGGACATAGTTTCGCAGTGCACTAGCCGTTCTTATTACAGGAGCGTCTCAAGAAGACAACTCGGTAAGAGTGAACCGATACTAAGTTACTAGCTTCTCCGTTTGAGTCGTCAATTCAGTGTTCAGCTTTCTATGTCCAGATTACCTTTGTGAGGCTTTCTCTATGGACATATGATTGAAAATTTGATTTAGGAAACTGTCGTTGTGTTATGATGCAACGGTTTTTATAACACACCAACAGTTTTATCTTTTTTAACATTCCATCCTTCAATTCATAAGCTGTGGACGAATCGATATCCAGTATCACAAGTTCGTGATCCTTGCAGGGATTCACAAGTCACCTACCGCAGAGCTTGTTTGATGTTGGCTCTGGAAGGATTTACATCGTCATTATGAGTACTTATGTATCACTTCTGATGTTCTGGCATAATCACAAGGTTAATGCGTAGGACTCTTGATATATTTCTTGTTTTCAATTGTGTGAACTAGCCAAGCATATTTTGTATAAGTGTCCTAATGAGATTTATGAATGATCTTCTTTTAGGGCTTCTAGACTCGATAGTGCCATTTTGATTTTTAGTAATCGAAGGCTTGGAGAGACTGCCACATTTTTAATATCTACTAACTCGGAGTGAGGAAAGTTGATAGAAAAATTTATTTAATCTCCTGAGAAATGAAACAAAAGTATTTTAGAGACTTTGAGTGGCTGGAAGGGTTTTGTCATTGCTCACTGGGTCCATGATGACCGCTCTCACTCCTCACAATTACCAGACAATGGCTTAGTTGTTTTTGATAGCATTGTATTGACCCCGGTTTCTGCCTAAGTGTAAGGAGGCTTCTTTTCTTTCACCCTTTTATCTTAAACTTTTCTTTTTAATCTTCAACCTTTAATGTTTACCAAGGGACTTCATCACTTACAGTTGTTGGGTCTAGGAAAAATATAAAATTTAGTGTAGGCTTAATTTTTCTTAAATTTCAGTTTTAGACCCGTTTTTACCGGGTGCATTTTACCGTTTCTTTTCGTTTTACATTCAAACGACCTCCGTTTTAGTTCTAGTTTTCTTTATTTTTCAAATTAAGTTAATTAGAATTTAATTTTGATTTTTAATTTAATTTAGCATTTATTTTCTTAATTTTTAGTATTTAGATTTCCCGATACCTGATTCTGTTCCCCGTATTTTAGTATAGATTTAATTTTAGGATTTCCCTATAACTAATTTTGTTTCCCGTAGTTTTTAAGATCCCCATTTCCTTTGCTTGTTTTCCCGTAGATTAAATTAAGTTTTATTTAATTAATTTTAGTTGTAATTATATCAGTGTTTCCATCATATATTCTCCATCATTCAATTTCTCATCAAACCAGGATTACTTTCAATTGCAGCCTCGTTGGGACATACGACCCGGGAATATCTCTTCCGGAATCTTTTTATAATTGATTCTCCCTTATATATTTTATCCTTTTGTGGAATTTGACCTTTTGCCTTGGTCAAGGGCATTCGGTTAGAATCTGTATTAGGGTTGCTATATAAGTGTGTGCTATCTGACGAACCAATAAGATTTTGAGATAGGACCTGACAATCATGTGGTGCGCGTCATCAGTTTGTAGTCCATCTCGAGTTCCCAAGCACCAACCAATCTTTCAAGATTCCGAATGATCCTTTTTTCCCGCATCTGCTTATCAATCAGCTCGACCATAAGTTTTGACCTTTTTCTGTCAATAGCCGTCTACTTTCTCCTTGGCATCTCCTTATTGTATTCCAAACGAAAATAACGTACTCTATGATAAAGCTCATCCCGAACTTTCTTGAGCGTCCCGTCCGAGAACTTGTACATCTCATCAGCCCGCATCACTCTTTTCTGTTTGGTCATATCTTCATAGATTACCCCTGGTGATTTGTGAGATGGAGTGTAGAGTTCTTTGAATTCTATTTCTGGAAAGGTCGGTTGAGAAGAAGTGATGTTGAGTTTCTTCTGGTAACTCTCTACACCAAGCTATAAATCCTCGACAGGTTTCTTGATGACGAGACTTCTCGTGAACATACGAAGAGCCACAATAAAGTCAACAATATCATTGTCGGTGAAGTGGAATAGCTTGTGTTGAACAGCAAGAAGCAGCATGTCTTCAAGGTCATTCAGGTGTAGATCCATGAAGTCACCTTCTTTAAACTTGTAGAACTGACCATATTCGTGCAGTTTCTTGACACAAATACTCTTCACCCTCAAAATTTTCTTAGTAGAGTACACATTATGCTTGGAGAACTTGTTTAGCTGAGATCTGTGCCATAGCTTATGCCCTTCACCCTAATATTTGATCTTTTTCAACGCATCTTTGTCATACCCCACTTTGGTAGGACTCCAAAGCATAGAAACCAAGTCTTCAATCCCTTCAATCTCATACCTAGCTGCTTTTGTCTTCATGATCGACGTAGTATACGTTCTTTTAAGATCATAAGATTTCAAATACTTTAGGTCATTGTTGAAGAAGTAATCAGCAGCAACGGTTAGATGACCTGGGTGACCTTGCAAAGGAAGAGGTTTGGACAGGTCAAAGGGGTAACGATCTCCTTCAGGATTATTCCAATCAAGCCTATCTGTTAATACATTGAAACACTCTTGGAAGTGGTACTCTAGTTCGACGCTGCTAGAACACATGCCTTTTAACAGATTATAGGCAGGTCCTAACAAGATATCTTGAGTAAGATTGTCAATTTTGAGTCGATTCAACACATATTTGGAGAAGTCAATCAGAGTGGCCATTAGGTCATTGAATGTGAGAGGATCCTTTGTAGTAGAGACCATTTTATTGAACCAAGGTTGTTCGGGTTGATCAAGTACAACCTGACGCTTGTTCTATTCCGGATCAGGAGTAGGAGGCCTTGGAGGTTGCGTGAACCAATTTGGATTCAGAGTCTTAGTTGTCATGGGTTCAGAAGTATCTTGTGGTTTATCATTATCACGAACCACATCTTCGCCAGCATCATCCATTACCACCTCAGTAGTAGGTTCTTTAACCGGTTCCTTTGCAGAAGCAGACTTACCAGTTTTAGAGCCTTTAGATGGAGATTTACCTTAAGGGGTTTCCTTGGTGGTGGATGGCTTCTTGGAAGACTCCAACTCCTTGGTTCTTCTCCTCTTTGTCTTCTTACCCTGGTTTGGTCCAGCTGGAAGGTCTTCATCATCATCGACTTCATCATCATCATGCTTTCTCTTATGATCTTTGACTGTGTCAACAACTCACTTATCTATAGCATTTTCATCCTCTATCAAAGCTTCCATAAGTGCATGGTATAATTTATGATTAGTAGGATTTCTGTTAAAAGACTTGTTTGCATGCATGGTCGGGTAGAGAGCGCTTTTCTGATCATACTCTTTAAGAGATGCCTTGTCTATGGACTTGATTGTAAACTTTAGCGTCTTTTGCTTCTCAGCTTGTTCCCTCTTGATCTTTAGAATCTCTGAAGCACTATTCTTGGATCCTTTTTCAAGATTAATTATTGGTGTCTTGATCTTGCTAGACTCAGGAGTTGGCTTCACAAAGTGTTTATGTATTAAGTCTTTAGAGTGTTTCTGTAGAGCCTTTTGAAGAGCATCACCAAGCTTAGATCCAAGATAATCATCAACAACAGTTGGAACTTGGGACTTAAGAGTAGCAATAGTTGCAGCAGAGTGATCAATATTCTTGAGCTCAGACACATCTTTTTCTAATTTAGCAACTCTTAGCTGAACTGGAGAGAGTACATCGGATTCAGTTACTACAGAGGTGGTGATTGGAGCATCGATTGTGATTGGTGGCGGAGGGATTAGTGGTTGTTTGTTGAGTTGCATGTGGCATTGTAGAGATAGATGGAAGAGGTAGAATTGTTATGGGTGCTGCTGAAGAAGTTTCTTGTATTAGTGTGAGAATTATGGGTTCAGACATCACAGATACTAGTACTCTAAGTACGGATAGAGACTGGATATGTAGAACTTCAGATTGAATCTTAATATCTAATAACAAGCTGATCTCTGCATCTGTAGTATCCTTAACGGTACCAACTAAAGAAGTATCAAAAGAAAGTTTGAGAAATTGGTCACCAAAACCTGAAGATACAGATAAGCTGGAGCTTGTTAAAGGAAGTTTAGCTTTCTTTAAATCATCCTTTGCTTCTTCAGTCTTTTCAGCATCTGCCTTGGCCCCATCAGATACGTCTGCATCACCTTTTCTAGAATCTTTAACTTCATCATTTAAAATCTCTTCATCCTCATCTTTACGCACACAAATCTTATACTTATAGATTTCATCTTCATCAGATTCAGTTTCATCATCTTCATCATCAATATCTTGAGTATTACTGATATGAGCATCGCCTTCGTCATCAGCATCACCTTCTTTATCATCCTTCTCTTCGTCATCAAGTTGGTCTTCTTCTGAGTATTCACTTTCTTGTTCTGATCCCCACTCAAGAATAACATTTTCTTTAGTTATATCCTTTTCCTCATCGGGAACCCCTGGTTTAGTACCAGTTCCTTCACTTAAGGTAGCAGAGATGACTGTGGACTCATCAGGAACCCCTGGTATAGTACCAGTTTCTTCACTTGATCCTCCAGTACCTGGCTGCCTCTTGCTGGTCTTCTTGCTTTCTTTAAGAGCTTGCATAATGTCTGCAGCCTCTTTTTCAGCAGGAGTTAAGGATTGAGCACCTTTGAGCTTAGGCTTTGAAGTGGCTGGTTTTGGATTTGGAGCACTTGGAGTGTCTTGAATGGTTACACCTCTAGAACTTCTACCACCATACTTCTTTTTAGCAGATTCAGGAACAGATTCAGTCACAATCCTTGCATGAGTAGCATGGACCTTCCTTGCTGCTTCTGCTTCTTTAACTTCAATTAAGCTAATAGATTTACCTAACTGTAAAGCAACGTCTGGATCATCAGTAATAATGTTGTCATTAGCAGAAAGTGTAACTTTCTTCTTAACCACTCTTCTACTAGCAGTCTTTTTCTTAACAGGTTCAGGTTTAGACTTTTCAGATACATCAACGGTTTCTTGAGAGTCATCAACAGTCTTCTTACCTTGTAAACCTTTGCCTCTACTCTTCTTGGGGGGAATCTGACCAGTGGAATACTTGATGAACATTTGGTAAGACTTAGACCGCTTGATTGTATCATTCAGCATCACATCTAGAATCTCAAGTCCATATTTCTGATAGTCTTCTCCTATTCTGACAAACTTGAGTTTGCTTACAATATCATCATCCTTGATTATATGATAGTGTTGATATTTGAGGTTGGAGAGATTCTTGTATTGTTTAAGGAAGTGATTGATGATGATTTTAGTGAATGGAGGGTATCGTATATTTTCACGTCTAGTTCTTCTTTCCTTCATGTGATCAATTTGATAAGCAAACCCAAATCAACACAGGATAGTCGACATTCTCTCTATAGAACATGCCCCACATTATGTCAATCCTGGATTTTCTGAGTCTGTCATTGCTTGCCGTTTTCCCAGAGAGAATCTTGTTAATTATTGCTGCTAGAGTTCTCCATGGCTGACTCATGTAATCCACATACATGTTGGTGTACTTGTGAAGTGGACCTTTGTAGCCCAGATCAAGGAGGAAGGTGAGGGTATCGTCATCGTTTTATAGCTTAGTAAATTATTCACCTTCAACTCTTGGACATATATCCAGAATCTTTCGAAAGACTTCAGCATCGACTATGTACTTCTTGTTGGCCAAAAGGAATTCATAAGAATTTGTACCTTGGACCTTCTTGATCGTATACCAGAACTGCTGCATAAAAATTTCAGGAACATCTACAGAGATGGTAAATGCCTTGAAGCACGCGGATTTCTTGATCACATCAATTATGACTTGAAATGTCTCTTCCTTTTGTGGCACAGTGGTTTCCAATCTCATATTGGTAGAGCTAATCTTGACTCTATCAGCAGATGGAACCCATTTTTCATCACGAGCAACAACTTGTTATGTTTCTTGAGGATTCATGATTCTGCTTAAGAATGAACCAATACAGTTTATATACACAACAGATATATTCTACAGATTAGATTGGTTATCCTAGATGATATGATTGATCTATGATTAGGTTTCATGCAAACGTGACAGAATTACTACACTTTATGAATAAGTCAACTAAGGTCGATAGTCAAAGTTAACTGAAAAAAATCAACAAGACAAGTCCAAGTGAACTTAGGATACATATTCAATTAGAGAGCAAACAATACAAGTACATATATGGCAAGTTATGAAATAAGACAAATTACACAAGTAATACACAAATTTTAAAAAATTTGGGAAGAGTTTCTTTTCGTAATTATGTCATATTTCGCTTGGAATAAGTACATGTACATGTTTCGCTTGGTTTACACATTTCGCATGAAATATGTTTACACAGAAACTGCCAACATGTTTCGCTCAGAATAAATAAAAACATGTTTCGCATGGAATATGTTACATCGCATGAAATATGTACCTAACATGTTTCACTTCATTCAAGCCAAACATGTTTCGCTTGAACAGTATTAAATCATAAACCAAATTTTAACAATCATATTGATGAGGTGTCATTTTATACACTTTTTCGAGGCCATTTAACCTCCTAAATCTTGCAAATATGCCTAAATTATGTGCTTAATCGTTTGTTTTGAGGTTTTTAGCACTTAAATGGCATTTGGAGGAAATACACGTGACTTGGGCTCATTTGGAGAAGAAACGGACAAGATTATGACTCTACACCAAAAATCATGAAGAATTATGCATACAGAGCGTGGAGACGGCGTCGCCATTATAAAGCGACAACGCCAGGATCTTCATCGTGACGGCGTCAGAGATCTAGCGACGGCGTCAGGTCGTGGCCGACTTAAAGAGGATCTAGAATCATCCACGTGGCGACGGCGTCACACTTTTAAAGCGACGTCGTTGCACCGTTTTCACTATACATACAAAACCGGATTTAGGGTTTTAAGTGTGTAACTTTGTATAACTTTTGGGAGACGAACCGTAGTCTTTCTAGCAGCTTTTAGATCATTTTTAGGGCCTTAAAACCCTATTGTAACTACCTTCAATACATGTTTTAATCAAGTAAGATCATTTATCATTAATCATTCAATATCTCTATGTGTTGTGTGATTAATTTACGCTCTTGCTTTCTTTATAACATGATAGGCTAAACCCTCCTTTGTATTTACTTATGATTGCATGAAACTTAGGTTGTAGATCCTTTTGATGTTGCTTCTTGTTGATTGATGTGCACGTTAGGCTTTAGAAAACTAGCCATAATATATTAAATTAGCATAGACGTCTAGGGAAACGCGAGTGTGTAGAAAGGATATCATCGGTAACAGTCTTCATACTACCTTACCCCTATTATAGTTGATCCCTCTTAAGATATTTCACATGTATTTAACATACTCTTGGAGGCCTTGTAATAGTCTTTATACTACCTTACTTGTATGTTGCCTTAACGGAATATTAAATAGATGACGGGTTCGTGTAATTCGTTCATGACTTAGGAAATACTTACACAGATCATCACAAGTGTGACAAAGCAATAGATCTAGGAGAATCAATCTAAGGAGTAGTGCATGATTAGGTAAATACATCTTTTTATCATAAAGTTATCACCGGTAGTTTAGATTATATTTAGTTTAATTAGCTAAAACAAACCAGCCTCTTAAAACCATGATATTTACTTGCTTTCTTAAAAATATAAAAACACAAAAAGAATCTTCTTTCAACCCCTTAGAATTTTGTTAGACCGTGTTCGATCCTTCTCAACGTATTCCCCTAGAGAACAATAATAACCCCTGAGTCTTGCCTATACTACACTACAACGACTAGGTACACTGCCTAGGGGATTGTAAAGCTTCCTGTGAAGTCTTCACAGCCCCCGCTTCAAGTTTTTGGCGCCGCTGCGTGGGGAATAGTTAGGTTTCGATCATTGTTTAACTCAGTTCTACTCGCTTGATTCCTATCAAGTAAGAATTTTAGTTCTAGTATACTAGCTTTCTCATAGTCTATCTTTTCTTTGTGTTATTTGTTTCGTAACCCATTCTCGTCAACCACCATGGGAGACGCGAATCCTATCCGTACTCTTGAAGATTACTCAAAACCTAGCCACGAAGGCTACAGGAACACTATTGAGCTCCCCAAAGGGAACAATGTGGTGCCTCTTCGATCTGACACCATCTGGTTGGTGCAAAACGGATGCTCATTCCACAGACTTCGGTCCGAGGATCCAAACCAACACCTTAAGGATTTTCTTAAACTAGTGGACTCACTTGACCTTAATGGTGAAAATAGGGAAAGAACGCGTCTGGGTTTATTTCAATTTTCTGTTTGTGATCAAGCTAGCAATTGGCTTGAATGTCTTCTAGCAGGATCCATCACCACATGGGAGGATCTTACTACTCGTTTCCTTGCTCAATTCTTTCCACCGGGAAGGACTATAAAACTCCATAACGATATCTTAATGTTCCAACAACATCAAAGAGAATCTCTCTCGGAAGCATGGACTCGTTTCAAGGACTTACTCCAAAAGGTTCCTCATCATGGCATTGACCTTTGGCTCCAAGTCCAAATCTCTTATGACCATGTCACTCCCGCCACAAGACGAACCATTGACCAATCGGCTGGTGGTAAGCTTCATGATAGAAACATGGAAGAATCCTGGGCATTATTAGAGGACCTCGCCCTCTATGACAACGAAAGTTGGAACGACCCAAGGGACTTCGCTAAACCGGTCAAGGCAATCTCTTTGCCTCAAGATGTCCTGAGTACATCTGACCGTCGTCTGATCGAGCTCGAGAATCAAGTCCAACGCTTGATGAAAGCTCATCTTGCTCCGATACAACCTACTCAAGTAAACAAATCACTTATTCATGTGAGATCTGCAGTGGTCCCTACGACACTCAGTACTACATGGAAAATCCCGAACAAGCCTTTGTTAAATATGCATCCTTGCGTACTGACAAAGCGGGAGGTAAGTGGTACACTTTCAAGCCCGAGCAAAACAACCTTGGTGACACCTATAATCCGTCATGGAAAAGTCACCCAAACCTTAGGTGGAGACAACCCCAAAATTCTCAAAATAATTTCTTAAACCCACCTAACCGGTTCCAACCCAACGGTTCGATCCCGAACCATTCCTTCAACAACAATCCTCAAAGTTTTAACAATCAAACGAATCTCGAAGGATTGATGTCCAACTTCATGTCATCTCAAGATGCTAGATTGACCAAGTTTGAAGTCGATTTCAAACAACAACAAAGCGAGATGACCAACAAAATCAACATAGTATTGAAGGCCATCGCCGATCGAATAGCTGGAGCGCTTCCCAGCGACACGATTAAGAACCTGAAACTGAATGTTAACTCTACCTCTCCAGTTTTATCTGCTCGTTCTTACCCAACAGAAGACCCTCAATGCTCAACCTAAATTCACGGTTCAATCAACACCATCACAATCCATCAAAGTAACCCCCGAAACGACAAGCCAGAAAAGGAGGAGCAAGAAAAGAAGGACAACCCAAAAACATAGACACTAACCCTTCCCCACCACCTGATCCATCGGTTTTACTTATCACTGAAAAAGTCCATAAACTCAATTCATTCTTCGAATCGCTTGGCTTGGTCCCCCAGTCATCCAACATAGAAATTGTTTACACAAAAGGGGATGACAATGACATAATGTTTACTAAAATAATTAAGCAAGATGATGATTTGCACATAGAGGAACCCGAAGTAAGTGAAAACGCAGGAACAGGAGAGTCTGAGGTGGAGTATTTTGACGTATTCCCAACCAGAAGCGAATTGGCATATCATAAGTATCTAATGTGTAGTCCAATTCCTTCAATATTTCTTAGAAACCCCATCATCACGGAAGGGTGTCCGTCAAACCTTAAAATACCATGCAACATTAGACATGTGCATGTGGAAAAAGCCTACATTGATCTTAACTCCCCTCTAAATATCATGACCCGAATGATGTATAATTGGATCATGAGAAGAAAACTTGGCCCTATGGAAAATTCGGATAGAGGAGTCAGCAACTTCACGGGAAGGATTAAGGGAATCCATGTTTTTGTAGGAAACTTCACTTATGTCATAGACTTTATGATTGTTGAGGATATCAATTCAATTATAGACCCTAGGCTATCTCAAGTAGTACTAGGAAAACCCTTTTTTTAAATGTCTAACATGACTCATGACTCACCTGAAGGTGTAGTAAGGTTCACAAACGGGACCAATGAAGTTTCCTATAAGATGCCCCATAAGATAGAACAGTATAACTCGCTATCAAACCTAGAGAAAGAGCACACAAAGTCAGTCTACCTTAGGAACGTAGAAGACAGGATAAGAGGAGTGGAGTACGTGATGAGCAAAATACTATGGTTTTACAAAGAATGTTTAGAACTTGGACCTGAATATATGACTGGAGTGGATGATGAAGGAGAAGTCACGTAATAACGTATGACTTCAAGTCTAGCTACAAGACTCGTAAATAAAGAAAAGCGCTTTTTGGGAGGCAACCCAATATTTACTTTCCCGCATTTAGGAGTGTCGTGTGTTTTATTCTTTATTGTTTGTTTTATAATGTTTGAATCATTTTGTAATCATGTTTTGTTTGTTTGTAACTTCGTCTTATCAACAATCAAAGGTATTTTGCATAAAATAAGTGTAGGGGTATATTCGGTTTATAAGAACAAGGTTCAAACATTTAAAATAAATTGTTTAGATTAATTCGTGTCAGTTTCGAGTCATATGATTGTAATGATTAATTTCAGGTTTTTATGCAGTGTTTTCTACAGATATAACTAATAAAATTACGTGCAGGAAATTTCTAATTAAAAACGAAGAGGAAATCTTCACAGTGCGTGGAGACGGCGTCGGGATTAAACCCGACGGCGTCGCGTCTCTAGCAATGTGAAGATTCGAGATTTTTCAAGTATTTTTGAAAAATAAGATGTGCAATATTTAGAATCTGTAGTTTTGTTGTAAACTTGCAGAAACCTATAATTATATCATCGCTTTTATCCTATCTTTATTGCTTTCATAGAGTCAAAACCATAAACTCTCGTTGTATATATCATATCCCGCCGATTTTACGCTTTGTGTAGTTATCTTTGATTTATAGGTTATATTTAACAAGAAGAAGCTTGGAAGTTCTTAGGAAGTTTCATTGAACGACTCTTAGAGGACGATCTAACCAGTTATTGCATGTTTCTTCTCCATTATTGAGCAAACCAGGAGAGTACTAGTTTCTTTTACTTGTTTTATTTTCCCTTTATTCGTTTTACGGGTACTTCTATAAAACATTGGGGACAATGTTCAACTTAAATGTAGGGGAAATAAGCCTTAAAAACTATTCCTTCAATTGCTATTTGCTTGTTCCTTAAAATGATGGGTAATATATCAAAACATAGCATAAAAAAAATTGACCAAAATTTAAATTTTTTTATGACACATACTGACAAAAACTGAGTATTAATAACGTCTCATGGATAGAAATGTGTATGGCTAGCACAAAAACCCTCAAAATTCCACCCAAAAAATGTGAGGTTCGCCTTTAGATCTTTAGGTATTCGGGTATCCATTTTCGATACCCAAGATAATTTATACCTTTAGCTTTCTCGAGTTAAGGTTCGAATGCAGTCATATGTGTCTATTCTATCGTTACGGATGTGTACGTATGGTCTTTGTCGCCTTTTCTAGAGCATTGGTATCGGTATTAAATTATATGAGTGTACCGGTAGTATATTAAATGCTAGAACTTGTTTTTGTGATGCATCCTGAGACCGCATTATGAGAACTAGGATTTGCTAGAAAAGAGACAATATGATTAACCCATGTTTTAAACCTGTAATTGTTATGATGGTCACCTCGATCATATAACTATCTCACACCCTTGCCATGCACTCATTTTTAGTGGAGGATACCCCTAGTAAAACCCTCCGAGCCTATCCTTTTTCACAGTTCTTGTAATTTTCTGGTGGATTCCAGATTATTAATGAAGAGCATTGTCAAACCCTTAAACCAATTGTTACACCCAAATCGCCTTAGTCTGCGTTGTATGTACTCACTTTTAGTACATTATTGTTTTAACCCAAGTTATTTATTGAGTACATGGTTGCTAAGTCCTTATCCTTGTAAATACTAGTTTAGCACGATTAGCATTCATGGTAGTATTCATCTTATGAAGAATTAAGGATGAAGTAATTTATTACCCCAAATAGAGCTCAATAAGCTCCATGTTATGTTGATCCGCCTCAAATCGGGTCATTAGTTAGATTGTAAATATCGAGTATGTAAAAGTTCAAGTGTAGGGGTGTATCTATAAACCCCCATGATGTATTATATGTTTAAGAAATGGCAGGGCAAAAGTGTACGAAAAAAATGTATATAAAAAAAAAATGTGTACGGCTGCCATTTGCTTATGTTTATATTAGAGTCAAGAAAAGAAAAAGAAAGAGATTGATGTAGAGTTGTGTAGAGTTTGTATATCTTTGTCCGAGTCTTGGCTTAGCAACCAAATCAGCGTATATTCTTATAAATAATTAGCTAACCCTTTCACCCTAAATTCACCCAAAGCCACCCAAATATATCTCATCCGTTTTCGTTACTGTTAATGTTATCTTACACCTACAACCCACAACCCTTTAAAAAGACCTCTTTGACAATAATGACTAGTACTTGCGCCTAGCGGTAGAGGTTTTGATCATTTACCAAGCCTATGGTAATTTATATGCTATGACAGGTAATGATTGTTTTTCGTTTCCCATAGTTGTTATAAATTATTATACACCCAAGAGAAAGAGAGAATCCCAAACACTTATGTGAGGTGCCAGTATATACTTTTCGTGCTTTTAATTACGAGGTCTAGAAGGTTGTGTTGTAAAATGCTTTTAAAGAGTAGGTTAAATGACCCCAATATTGATATTGTCTAGGTAGAAAAGCCCATTTGCATGAGGACAAGCAAATCCCAAGTGTAGGGTTATTTGATGAGGTGTTATTTTATACACTTTTCGGGGCCATTTAACCCCCTAAATCATGCAAATATGCCCAGATTATGTGCTTAATCATTCATTTTTAGATTTTTAGCACTTGGATGGCATTTAAAGGAAATTCACGTGACTTGGGCTCATTTGAAGAAGAAACGGACAAGATTACGACTCTACACCAAAAATCATGAAGAATTGTGCATACATAGCGTGGAGACGACGTCGCCATTATAAAGCGACGGCGTCAGGATTTTCATCGTGACGGCGTCAGAGATCCAGCGATGACGTCAGGACGTGGCCGACTTAAAGAGGATCTAGAATCATCCACGTGGCGACGGCGTCACACTTTTAAAGCGACGCCGTCACACCGTTTTTATTATATATACAAAACCGATTTTACGGTTCTAAGAGTGTAACTTTATATAACTTTTGGGAGACAAACCCTAGTCTTTCTAGTAGCTTTTAGGTTAATTTTAGGGCCTCAAACACCTATTGTAACTACCTTCAATCCATGTTTTAATCAAGTAGGATTGTTTATCATTAATCATTCAATATGTCTATGTGTTGTGTGATTATTTACGCTCTTGCTTTCTTTATAACATGCTAGGCTAAACCATCCTTTGTATTTATTTATGATTGCATAAAACTTAGGTTGTAGATCTTTTTTATGTTGCTTCTTTTTTATAGATGTGCATGTTGGGCTCTAAAAAACTAGCCATAAGATATTAAATTGGCATAGACGTCTAGGGAAACGCAAGTGTGTAGAAAAGATACCATTAGTAACAGTCTTCATACTACCTTACCCCTAATATGGTTGATCCATCTTAAGATATTTCACATGCATTTAATATACTCTTAGGGGCCTTGTAAGAGTCTTCATACTACCTTACTTGTGCATTGCCTTAACGGAATATTAAATAGATGGCGGGTTCATGTAATTCGTTTATAACTTAGGAAATACTTACACTAATTATCACAAGTGTGACAAAGCAACAGATCTAGGAGAAGCAATCTGAGGAGTAGTGCATGATTAGGTAAATACATCTTTTTATCATAAAGTTATCACTAGTAGTTTAGATTATATTTAATTTAATTAGCTAAAACAAACCAACCTCTTAAAACCATGATATTTACTTGCTTTCTTAAAAATATAAAAACACAAAAAGAATCTTCTTTCAACCCCTTAGAATTCTGTTAGACCGTGTTCGAGCCTTCCCAACCTATTCCCCTAGAGAACGATAACAACCCCCGAGTCATACCTATACTATACTACAACGACTAGGTACACTGCCTAGGGGATTTGTAAAGCTTCCTGTGAAGTCTTCACGACCTCCACGTCACATATGCAATCAGGAATCAATTCTTAGCTGCATAATACTTGTAATATTGACACAGAAGCAACAATCACAAGATTTAAACCACGCTTTAGGCTTGATAAATAAAATTCGAGCACACGTAGGAGAGAATCACATTGCAAACATGATAAGGACCATTTATAAAACATACACAAAGCACTTAGGGGCCTATATCAGTTTATAAACACATTGCACACCATATGAGCAAACTTATACACATTATTTAGTTTTCACACGCCTAGAAAATGACTTTTCCAAATAAAAGGATTCTAAGGGGGCAATAACATGTAACTGAAGTATAAGGAAGCATCATAGATACTTATTAAAACAAACCCACATCTAAGCACATCATTTACACATGTTTCGCATAATTCATCCTAACAAAATCAACAAATCTCACTCATATGTTCGAGATATCTAAAACTATTTTACAAGTATCTAAGACGCATCCTAACAAGCAAAACCCCTTAACCAATTAGACAAAAACTACAACTTAAAAATTATGAACCCTAATCCATTTTTAATTGATTACGAGTGATAAAAGGAGTTTTAACCTAATTCGTTTTACCCAGATGATGAGAAATGTATTAGGAACGAGTAGATGTGTACCTTTTATTTTAAAAACGAGTATTGATGTTCAAGTTTGAAGGAAGAGAAATGTGTGTTAAGTGTTTTTGAATTTTGTGAAAGTGGGCGAAATGTGTTACTCAATAGGTATAACCGGCCAAACTTTAAAACTTGGCAAGACTAGTCCTTGTGCTTTATATCTTTTTCTATTTTCTTATTAATCTTATAACTAAGCCTAACCTAGTTATGGAAATGGAATATTTAGCCCCTTAAGTTTATAACTAAGGTTCTAAGTCTACACTTTTGCCATTTAGACCCTTAAAGGTTAAATTCAATAACATTTTAAGCCTAATTGAGTTACAAATACATTAACTCCCCTTTAATTGATAATCCGTTATTGTAAAACCTTTTTTTCATTTTATTCCGAGATTACTTTTTGAAAGAATTTGACTATTTCTCCCCCTCAAAGAATGTTCTGTTTTCTATTTAAGAAGCTGTAGACATTGTTTGAGCGATAGAAAATTCTTTAAAATCTTTTTAGATGAGAAACTGATATTTTTAATTATTTTTCTTAAAACAGCACCATTAAAAATAAGATTTCTCTTGTTTTAAATAAATAAATGCACTGACACGTACACTTATTTGATTAGGAAGCACGGGTTGTGTTGCAAAGTAAACACAAGCCTTTGAATGAATATGAAGTAATTCATTCCCGAGAAAAATTAATTTCTTGTTGTGAGGTCAAGTTTTCTTTTTGTCGAAATACTTGCCTTTAAATTGAAGACCGGGTTGCTATCTGAAATAATAGCAAACCATTTGACATGTTTTGAAAACTATTTGAACTTATGCTCGAACTTCATTTACAACCTCGTATCATTATTAAATGACATTTCTAAGGCCGTAAATGTTATCGATTTTCAGAAGACATGTCAAGAACACCATATTTTTATATTTTCTGATTTTTTTAATTTTGTATTTTCTTTTTATGATTTTATATTTTTATATTTTCTTTTTGAAAAGTTTATATAAAATGAAAAATCTTTTTGAGTTTTTCTAATTTTCTTATATACATATGATACAGAGGATATGTGAAGAGTTTACCACCATTACTCTTCCTCTTCGTCTGCCAGTTTTTGCAAAGTCTCAGGGGACATACTTCTCATACCAAGCTTGTTGATGAGAAAGTCAAGTCATTCTCGTGCTAAAAGCTTAGTGAAAATGTCTGCTAACTGATACTCTGTTCTGACAAAATACAGCTCAACCACCCCGTTCTCCACTTGCTCCTTGATAAAGTGATGTCTGATGTCTATATGCTTGGATCAGGAGTGTTGGACGTTGTTGCAACATAAAGCAATGGCACTTTTATTATCGCAGTACAGAGGTATCTTGTTGAACACAAGGCCATAGTCAGTTAATTGTGATCGCATCTAAAGTAGTTGAGCACAACATCCTGACAAGGTAATGTATTCAGCTTTTGTACTGGATATGGTGGTGCTTTTCTGTTTCTTTGATGACCAGCTCACCAATCTATCACCTAATAGTTGGATACTTCCAAACGTACTTTTTCTGGTATCTTGGTAACCCGCATGGTTAGCATCTGCAAAAGTTATTAGAGCAATGCAAGAATCCTTCGAATACTACAGACCCATATTAATGGTTCCTCTTAGATATTGAAATATTTACTTAACCGCATGTAAGTGCTTTTTGGTAGGCTTTGCCTGATACCGGGCACACATGCATACAACAAATACAAGGTCTGGTCTACTGGATGTGAGATACATAAGGGTGCTAATCATTTCATGATAACGTGTAGGATCAACGGCTTTCCCTTATGGATCTTCATCCAGTTTGGATTTCTCCACCATTGGAGTATCCGCTGGTTCACATGTTTCCATACCATATTTTTAAAAAGATTCTAGAGCATATTTTGATTGATTAAAAAGATGCCTCTGGGACTCTGAGAAATCTGTAATCCTAAGAAAAATAATAGTTTGTCCATCATCGACATCTTGAATATTGAACACATGATTTTAGAAATGATTCACAAAGATCAGGTTTAGTAAAGGCAAAAATAATATCATCGACATAAATTTATACCAGTAATATGTATTGCCTTCTCTTTTAACAAACAATGTTGGATCGACGGTTCCTTTGGTGAACTTCTAGGAGAGTAGAAATGATGAGAGTAAATCATACCAAGCCGTTGGCGCTTGTTTCAAACCATAAAGGGCTTTCTTAAGCTTGTACACATGGTTAGGATTCTCTAGATCTACAAACCCGTTCGGTTGACTAACGTATACCTCCTCACGCTGTATGCCATTCAAAAACGCGGTCTTCACATCCATTTGGTAGACGACCATGTTCATATGAGCAACAAATGTAATAAAGATACAGATGGACTCGAGTCGTGCAAATGGAGCAAAGGATTGCTCAAAGTCGATGCCTTCTTCCTGACGATATCCCCTAGCTACCAGACGAGCCTTATTTTTCAACACACCACCCAGATCATCTAGCTTCACCTTGTAAATCTACTTCAAGGTAATAATCATAACATGATCCGGGCGAGGTACCTGCTCCCAAACTTCAACACGTTCAAACTTATTGAGTTCTTCTTGCATGGCTTCAATCCAGTAGGATTCCGTCAATGCTTCTTTATAACTCTTGGGTTCAACGGAAGAAAGGAAAGCATAAAAATAGCATAATATGGCTTCATCTTGTAGTTGATGTCGAGTGGAAACCGGTCTAGAAGGATCGACAATCACATTATTAATCAAATGATCTTTGTTCCATTTGTTGATGTGTTTGGGTGGTTGATTAATTGAGTGCACATTGTTTGGAATAACAACCTGAGTAGAGGATTCTTCAGAACTAGGTTCTGAAATTGGAAAATCAACATATGGATTATTATCCATGTGTGCAATTTAAATATCATGATCAGCTTCTTCAACGCCGAGAGGAATAACGGGGGGTGGTATTTCTTGAGTTGTTTGAGATGTACTTGAAGATGGTGCATCTTGATCAATTGTAGTTGAGGAAGGTGTACCGGTTGAAACAGCAGGTTCTGGAGCAATGACTGATGGAACTTGAGGATCAACACATGGTGGAGGATTAAGATACTCATCAAACATTGGTTGAAACAATATTTCTTAATCGTTCTGTGTTGGTGGGACATACGGAGTTGAAGAAGGAATGTTTGGCACGAGTCCTGAACTGATTGTTCCAGGAGTCAAAAGTTTAGGCTCGGGTCCTGAACTGAATTGTTCAAAAGCCATTGCTGACAACTCATCAAAATCAACATGAATAGTTTCAATGATTAAACAGGTCCTTTTGTTGTAGATTCGGAATGCTTTCTTTGCAAGAGCGTAACCAACCTAAGATTCCTATATCAGCTTTCGGTTTCAACTTACCAAGGTCTTCACTGTCATTAGTGGGATAACAGAGAATAGAGATAAGATCAGTCAGGTTTTTGATCATGAAGAAGTTCATACGGTGTTTTGTTGTGACATTTTTTGGATTAATGATCGGTTTTGTATATAGCAAGCTGTCGCGACTGCCTCTGCCCAAACAAATAATGGAGCCTTTAAAAAGATCAACATGGTTCGAGCAGCTTCCACTAAAGTATGGTTTCGTCTTTCGACAACGCCATTCTGTTGTGAAGTGCGAGCCATGGATGTTTGATGTGAGATTGCGACTTCTTCATAGTAAGCTTTGAGTGTTTGATTGACAAATTCAGTACCATTATCAGTCCTGATGTTACGAATAGTTGCATTCCGACGAACTTGGTCATCTTAAGAAATTTAATCACGAACTCTGGAACTTCATCCTTTGTTTGTAGAAATTTCACCCATGTAAACCGAGAATAATCATCAACGATAACCAGTGTGTATTTCCTCCTGTTGATACTTTGAATCCTCATTGGCCCACAAAGATCCGCATGCAGCAGGTAGTGTTTTTCTTGGATGGAGTGTTCAGCTTTAGGTTTGTGGGAATGTTTCTTGCTTTTACCAAGAGCACTGGCAGAGCACAAGTGATCCTTCTGATACTTTAGTTTTGGAAGACCTCATACTAGACCTTGTTTGACAAGAGAAGTGATATAATCAAAGTTACGATGAGATAATCTTCGATGCCACAACCAAGACTTGGTCTTTGAGGCCTTAGATAAGAGATATATTGGAGAGGATAGCAACAAATTGTCCATAGATAAAGTGTATAAATTTGAACCCCTAGATCCTTTGAGTAGATCAACACCTTCTAAGTCACGAATGATATAGGTGTGTTTTCAAAAAGCTACTTCGAGATCGGAATCACAAAATTAACCCACGAAGAATAAGTTATGACTTAATCCTTCTACATAATAAACCCGAGAGATGGTAATATTTACCATTTAATAGTCTCTATAACCTATTATCTTAGCAATATGATCATTCCCAAATCTAACGATACCTAAAAATTTCCTGACGAAGTTGATGAGTTGAGCAGCCGAAGTCCAAATACCAGAAAACAATTTGGACAACCTATAATCGTTAAGAGAAGAAGATGGAACATCGAAAACAGTGGATCCCCAAGATTGTTTGGTTTCCTTAGAGTTAGAAGTTTTAGATTCTACAATCTTAACTTTGCTACTGGAACTTACAGATCTTGTTGCTTTTGGTCTCCAGCTGTAAACTAAGATTCCCGAGGTTAGTGTTACTACTGGTGCAATAGTGGTTTCCTTAGGAGGCACTATTTTATTCGAGGTAATCCTAGTTAAAGGGCACCTATTTCCGATTATAGTGAAGCTCCTACCTATAGGTTTTCAACTATATCCAATTTCAGTTAACACTTTACATGTAGGTTTCCATACTTTTATCTTTTTGTTTCTTTTAGATTTAAATTTAGAACGCACATTCACATCATTTACATGATCAATAAGGCACATATCATGAGTAGCATCAAACAAACATTTGTTACGGATAGCACACATAGATTCAAACTTAGCATTTCTCATGAATGCTTAACAAGTGCATTACTAATGGGTTCAGAAACGGAATTTGCTTTTAACATAGATTACATGACATGAGCATTACATTTAGTTTTGTCAACATGATTCTTTTTATTCTTCCTAGACTTAACACTCCTAGATTGGTCTTCTACTTTATTGGTCTTGTTGCTACTTAATGATTGTGAGATCCTATTGTTCTTTGTATTGCCTGGAGACTTTGATTCGCTAGCACTAGTAGAACATTTTACTCCTGTAGAATGCAACATAGGTTTGTTAGAGTCTTGTGTAATTTAAATGTTGCTTGAAGATATGAGTGGGTCAACAAATCTAACTCTCTTGCCCTTATTCAGTGGTATGACAACAACTAATTTCTCACAAAGTTTTGGTGAATTAGGGCATGTCTGAGAGACATAGACTAACAATTCTTGAATGTGTTTTGTAAACATGCAAGCAGATTCTAATAGAGGTTCACTAAGATTCTGTGTTCTAGCGCGCTCTACAAAACTACAAAGAGTGTCAGTATTTTCTATAGTCTTCTCAATATAAACCTCATGGGCATCCCTATTGTTCTTAAGTCTATGAGAAATAGGTTTTATGTCTAGCTTGAACATTCCTGGAGCAATAGTGGCACTAGGTTTTGAAACAGCAGTATCGACAACATTTTTCCCTTTAAGTTTCCTTAATTTATTTTTCAATGCTGCAATAGCAAAACCTTTTCTTGAAGTTGAGCATTTAAATCCAAATTTTTAACAGACTTTGCATTGACTTGAGCAATTAAAGAGTCACAATGTTCTTTTGATTGAACACGTGTCTTTCTAATTGAGTCAAATTGTTCTTTGTAAATTGATTTCAAATGCTCTCGTTCTTTTCTTAAATTTTCATTTTCAGAAAGTAATTTTGCCACACTATGCTCCAGCTCAATGTTTATCGTTTCAATCTCATCAATGTCTGTCTTTACATTTTCCACACTGTCTTTTCCACTCAAAGATTTAATCCTATCCTTCAACTTTTTAATGACTGTGTCCTTTTCTTGTGACTGAGCTTTCAATTCGTTTAATTCAAATAATTGATTAAATGTAGGAGCATTTTGGTTATCACGAAAGTTGTCCTTTTGAAAAACTTCTTGATTGAGTTGAGTTGTTAATTCCAAAGAAATGTAATGCTTTTTGAGTATTGAATAACTTTTCAAAAGTTTATCGTAAACATCTTTTTCAATCAAATCTTTTTTTTGAGAGGCTCAGTCTCAAGTTCCAGACACTTATTGCAATCATTCACACATGACTTTTTCACATCAAGACTATCTACAGAATTCACATCAATATGCACAATTTCTTGAGACATGATTTGTTTTAGGAGTTGATCATTATCAATGCTAAGCTGTTTGATTTAAATTTCAAAAACGTTTTTGTCTACAGGACACTAATTAACAGCCGCTTCTATTTGGTTAAAAATAGTTTGAACTTCAGTAATTTCATCTAAAAGAGTTTTAACAAATGTATTAAATGTATCTTTTAAAACTTTTAAAAATGGGATTATTTTAGTACAAAACACGCTTTGGTATGTTCAAACCCCACGCACCAGCAGTAATAAGATCGGATGTGGTTCTCTTTTTCACAACCTTCTCAAAATTGGCCAGTTGATATTTTAGCTTTTTAAGACTTTCATTTACCAAACTTACCTTAGGAAGTTCACTAGGAGCTTCAATTCTAACAGGTGTATGTGACGTAACGGGTGTTTCAGAAAAGGACGAATGTTTTAACCAGAAAGCTTGTTCTGCAGACAATTCTTTTTGAGTGACAAAACGTTTACCAAAATCTTCTTTTATCTTATTCAACTTTGAATAATCAATTGGAGAAATCTTAATTTTCTTTTCGATTGAAATTGGATCATTTTGTTTATCAAGCATCTTTGATCGACTCTCTTCTTCCAAAATCAATGTCTCTTCATCATCAATCACAGAAATCACAGCATGTTCTTTAGCAATAACACTACCATCATATAATGTTGGTTGAATCCGCTGAGCTTTTTTAAGATGGAACGGATTTTGATAACCAAGAGCTTGTTTGTGAGTGTCATCGTAAAAAACTTGTGGTTTCGTTAGCATATGCATTGCTTGCGTAGATCGATACATCTTACAAATAATATTCTCCAGTTCTTTATTTTGTTTTTCCAAAACAATTTCCTTGTCAATGTATTTAGACTCTTTTTCTTTAGATTATGTTTTGAAAACAGTTAATGTTTTTACTAAACATTCCTTTTCTTTGACATGATTAAAAAGAGTTTCTTTAAGTGTATCGATCTCCTGCTGAAAAGCCGCAAGCTTTGCATTTCTATTCGGAATTAAATCATCCATTTGAGAATCTATTAATTTTTCACGTTTATTCAAATCTACATGAAGTCTTTGTTCAAAAATGGCAACTCGTTCTTTGTATCTCTCAAGCTCAGCGGTTAATGATTCATTTACCATTTTATTTGTCTGATTTTCCTTATCTAGATGAGCTACGTGATCAGTTATTCGTTCAACCAAAGATAGCACCAATAAATCATTAGGTGCAGAAGAATTAATATCCTAAATAACCGCATCTTGTGATTCCTACAGATATTGAGAATACGAAATGATATTACTATCATTATGTATCTCATTATCTTGAAAATCATAAATATGTGTTTGTTCAGAATATTGCATCTCTTGCACATCCTGATTAATCATATCATTCTGAGAAGAATCATAATATGGTACCTCGGAGAGAACATCTGAATCACAGCTTAAAAGATTTGCCATCAGAACCGCTTTAGCCGAGGATAAGTCATCACAATCCGAGTCATAGGCATCCAAGTCTTAAGTCTGGAAGGCTGAATTATGAGGGATTGTCTGCTGAGCAACTGGAATTTATGATATTCTAGGGTTTGCTAAAAATGCAAGTTGCTCTTCATCTAATATCTGACCCGCTTCCTGAGCTTCGGCTAACATTAATTTCTCCTTAAACCATGCAGCATTCCTTGGCCTTTTTGGTTGAGTACACTATGTCACCATATGTCCTTCTCCTCGACAATTATAACACTTCACAACTCTTGGTTGACCAGCTGCATAATTTCCCCTTGAAGTTGTAGCAATTCCTCTATTTCTATTGCCAGCAAAACTCTGAGATTGTCTTCCTTGAACTTGTTGAACTATGACTCTTCCATCATGAATGGTTGCCTGATTCCTGGGATTGGAAGACGTTCTGAGTTGATTGTTTGAAGGTGGAAACCTTGATGCCACAGCAGATAGTAATGCCATTGTTTTGTTAATGCATTCAATCGGATCTTCTCCTTTCTGAAATGTAGGAACAGCAAGACCAGAGTCTAATTGAGGAAAGTCAGCTTGAGAGTGTTGTGTCACTGATGGAGATATGAATGGTTGAGGAGAAACTAAATGTTGTTGTAAATTAACTAGAGTGTGATGGTACTGATGATGAATAGGTGCTGCATAAACTGATGTGAATTGTTGAGGAGGTGGATACATAGAAGAACCTGAATATTGTGGTGACTGAGATAGATTGTATAGAGTTGGAGAGTTGACTACCAATGCAAGAGGATCCGGATATCTTTCACGCGTGATACGAACTTCATTAGCATGTCATTCATGTTGACTAAGGTATGCATACAACTGATCATAGTTGGTGGTATACAAACTTTTAGCTAACTTCACATCAGTTACAAACTTGCTCTATTCCGTTGGAAGAGCATTCAGAAACTTGGTATTGACTTGAACTTGTTGCATTGTCATCCCAATAGTATGCATGTCATTGATCAGCTTAGAGAATCTCCAGTATTACTCATATAGTGTTTCACCATGAACATAAGCAAACTTATCAAACAAGTTGTACAATCTGCATTTACGTTCTTGGTGTGATAATTCAGTGCCTTTCATTAGTAGCTTGACTATATCCCAAATATCCTTAGCAGCCTCTTGATGATTAACAAGTGCATACACATCGGGTAGAAGACAGTGAAGAATGATACTGGTTTCTTGAACATCATAGTCATCTTGAAGTTGTTGTACTTCAGTGAGTTTGGAGTATTTCTTAGGTCTAGTCTGCCAATTTCCTATAACACTTGGGTAGACCAATGGACCATTATCGATTGAATCAAGCATCATCCTACCATATTTCTTTCCTTTGATGAATAGACGTATACGACTTACCCATGAATCATACATTTATTTCTCAAGCATTGGAGGACGGTTCTCAGCTCCAGTAACAATGATGTGTTCTGCTAAAGTAGTCATCTTGTTCTAATTGAAAAGTGAAATGATTAAAGATTGATCGAACAGTGATAAAGGATGATTGTGTTAAGGGTTGTTGTTGTCGGTGATTAAGATTGATATTCCATGGGATTTTACAAATCTTCACTAAAACCGAGAAATCCAAGTATTTTACGAGATTTTACAAAGTAAGACAAACCGTAGAAAATAAAATCTTTTTGTGACAGTGTAATGTTTCGCCTGGATTTTGAGAGTTGTAATGTTTCGCCTAGATTATGACAAATTTTAATGTTTCGGTTGTAATGTTTCGCTTGAAATATTTCGTTTGAAATATGGCAATGTAATGTTTCGCTTGGTTTATGAAAATTAGACAGAGTTTCGTTTTGCACAAGAACATATTTCGCTTGAACTAGCAACCTGTCATAAATCGCCTACCAAGATAAATCTCCTGATACATATTTCGCCTGATACATATTTCGCTTGACCAAAGAAAAATTAAGCAGAGTTTTGTTTCCTAGAAATGTCATACGAAATCTTTTTCTAGAGCTTCATTCTCTGTTACACTCGGCTATCGTTGTTTATTGTGATAATGGCAATGCCTTCTATTTGTCTTTTAATCTCGTGCAACACTAGCGCACGAAGCATGTCGACATTAACATTCATTTCGTTCGTGATTGCTGGACAGGTTCGCGTTTTGCATGTTCCTTCATGCTATCAATATACTCATATCATTACTAACGGTCTTCCTTCTTCTCTATTTGATGAGTTTCGCTCTGGTTTAAGCATTCCGCGTTCTCTCGCTCCAACTGTGAATGCTATTCGTGGATCATTATTTATAGTCCTGTATAGTTATACAAAAATGCTAATTCCTCCTACAAAAATGTCTTACAAATCTTCCTACACACAGGATCCTGACACATGACGGAACTAACGGTTTGAATTTGGAGAAAGAATAAGTGGAAAAAAAATATATTATATGATTGTGTGTGTAGGTTGATTTGATAGGAGGATTTGGTAATGCTCATAATTATATTGGCCAAGCCCGTTTTGTTGTTACTCTTGTATTTATACTATATTTGAAATTTCATTATGTTTATGTGAATTACACGGTTTGACACTTATGTATACTATTACTTATACTACATGTATTGTCATCGTTATTCTTTTAACAATGTGATGTTAATATGCTTTCGAATAGCATTTGAGTAAAATAAGAGTGTCTGAATAACTGAAGAAATAAATTGACATGATGCAAAATATGAACGTAGTGCATGCAAACAATACAGAGTAGTGATACAAGATGAAGTTAATATTCAAACATCAAATAAAGATTAAGGTAAAAGCTAAAAATACTCTATGCACTATCTCAGATAAGTCATTTTGCATTATGAACTTTTAAATCACTCATTATACCTAGTGAAACTTGCATTATAAGGTAACAACTGACGTGGATTAGCAACGTTGGTCTATTTAGTCAACAAACATTTGCAACGTTAGTCCTTTATACTAACGGTCGTTTGTAATTAACTCAAAATTTGGTTTTTTTTAAAAAATATATATTTTCTAATTATTTTTAAAATTTATACACCGTGGAAAACTATAAGGGGGTTGAATATTTTCCCGCTTTTTAATTTAATGTTTATGTTTGTTTATAAAAACTTAGATTCGACTTTTTGTGAATTCAATACTTGCACAATATGAATAATATAAATAAGTAAGAACAAATAAAGAAATAAGAGATAAGAGTTAGAAAGATCAAACCACAACACAAGGATTTATAGTGGTTCGGTTACGAAGCACCTCTTCGCCCTACTCCACTCCTCGAGCACCTAACTCGAGAGTTTTTTTCACTATGTCAACAAACTTCCTTATGGCGGAGAAAACCGTACACAACTTTCGCTTATATCAATTTCTGACACTAAGCTAGATGTCGAGTTCTAATCTTAGCTAGAACCAATCTATCACGACTTCACAACTTCTTCACTACTTTCACGACTTCACAACACAACTTCACAACTACACAACTTCTTCACGCCTTAGTATTCTTCACCACACTACTTTACTACTTCACTTCTACTTTCACACATAATTATCACAACTTGGATGAATCACCAAGATCTATCTACTACACAGCTTTACAAGATTTACAAATGATTTACAAGTTATGATATGGGTGCAACAAGATTGCATTACACACTTGAGGTGTAATACTTCTTCACTTGATGATGAAAATATTCTTCTCTTGCACTTGAGAAATTGAGCTTGGATCACTTGGAAATAAAGCTTTATGATTAAATGATCAAAGAATTTTAATGAGATGTGTAGGCTATTTTTTATCAGAAAGAATGAGTGCAAAAGGTGAGAAAATAATGGGGAATAGTCCAGTATTTATAGGACATATTGGAGGAGCGTCTACCTATGGGCGGACCCCTTAAATATGTGGGCGGTCCCCTTAAAGATAAGGGGGCCGTCCGTGTATTTAAGGGGACCGCCCTAGACTGGGCGCTCCCCAGTTTGTCCTTTTGTGTAGGGGGGATTTTCTAGAACTTTCTAGCCATTTTAGGTCCGAAAATTTGAATTTCAAAATGTTTATTTTGAATAAAGCATTTCTTTTAATTGTAGAAAATGTTTTGTAATGTTTATAAAAATGTTTACAACATTTTATAAAAGTGTGAGATTGAATAAAATTTCCTTTGATCATAAAATACATTAAGCATTTATTTATTCATACCTTTAAGTGATATAATTTTCGAAATGAAAATTTACTACTAATTATTTGTTTACGTTTAATTTTACATTGAACATTTTTATATTTTGTGATTATCAAAACGTAAAGATGTAGAAAATATTAATAATGTTTTTAGGCATTATTTCTATCAACAATCTCCCCTTTTTGATGATTATAAAATTTAATCTCATTAAATGTAAAATTATTTTTAAACAAGTATTTAGTGAGTTTTATGTCATTGTTCCCCTTTGATGTGTGCTCCCCCTCATTCGAGGGCACCAAGGGATTGAGCTATGATTTTTTGGCTACAAAAACGAGTTAGAACAATACAAATATTTATAACATGTAGCAAGATGGAAAAATATGGCATAATAATAATGCAACCAACAATAATCATCCATTAAAAGTAAAATAGTGTGTGAACCACACTCATGCATACATAAAAAAATAACATGCTGACATACATGAAATCTCTAAACTACAAAAAGTCCTATAACTAGTAAAGCTCCATAGGAGTTGCTTGCAAAATGGTTGATGGACAATTATTTGAGAAACTAAACATAAAGTATGTTTAGTTGGGGGAAGATGATGGAGGTGGTGGGATGATGGTTGTTGGTGGTTGTGAGAGCACATGTTCAATATATGAAAACATATATTGAAGTTCATCCCTTAACCCAAAAATGAGAGTTCCGTTGTGGACACAACAAAGGCATGAATCACCATGCGCTTCGAGTAAATTCCAAAGGATGGGATGCCCAATGATGGGTGGAGAAAGTGATGGTGAGTTGTGATGGACATCTAGTGGAGTAATGGGTGAGAGTGAGAGGGTTATTTCCATTGAGTTAGGTGCTTGAGTTGGAGGTGGTGGAGGAACTCTAGGTGGAGGTGACAATGGGGAGTTTAGATACCCATTGGTGGAGGGTGATGATAAGAGAGTTGGTGATTTTGGTGTGTAGTCAATGGATGAAGATGATGTGTCTTTTGTGGATGGTGTTTTAGAGGGTGCATTAGGAGCACTTGGTGATGAGACTTGAAACTTGGGAGATGGGGTTGTAGTGTCTTCTTTTGTCAAGTCAATAAAGAGTTGTTTAGGTGGTATAATTGTGAATTTAGGTTTCTTGGATGGTTTGCAAATGGAAGCTTGAGGTGATGCCATGGATGTTGATAATGGTTGATGAATGATGAAGAAGATGGTGTATTGGAGATGATCATTTGGAGGGGATTTATGGGAAGGAAATGGTTTGAAAATAGAATGAGTTTGAACTAATTTAAGTTATTCCAAATTACGTTCGAGCATTCTGGGCAAAGATAGCTGAGACTAGGTAAAAGAGGGTCAAAAAGTAAGAGAAATAATGTTTTACCCGTGATCTGCTAGGGCGGTCCCTTTAATTAGGGGTTTGTCCCCTTAAAGATAAGGGGGCCGCTCGTTATGAATTAAGGGGGCCTCCCTCTGCTGGTTTCCATTTTTCACAGAAAAATAATTTTTCTCAGAATTTTTGTGAGAGTATTTCTTTTTTGGTGGTTTATTTGCAGCAAGCCCTATTGAGTTTTATGAGCACATTTAATCATTGATTAATAATTTTTTGGTTCTATATAAATATATATAATATATAATAAAATATATATTAGTAAAAACAAAAACAACAATCAATGATGCCAGGAGCAGTATAAACTATTCCCGGGTCGTTAATTCCCCAATGAGGCTGTGTTGGAAAATCGATACAGTCGAAGATTTGAGTTTGAAGGAGAGAATTGATTTGAGAGAGTGGAAAAGTCAAATTAAACAATAACAAACAAAAACGTTTAAGAAAATCCTAAAAATTACGAAATTAAGCTGAAAAACGGGAGCACGAATCCCGAACAAAGGGGGAAAAACCTAAAATCTTTAAAATTAACCCTACGAAGAAATTTTCACTTCTAAACTACTCTAGGGAACAAATAACGAAGAATGAAAAAGACTAGACCGAAAACGGAGTTCGTTTGACCCAAAAACGAGTCAACACAAAAAACCGCACCCGGACCCGTTCTTTAAAAAGCAAAAAGTTGTAAAAATGACCCTACGAAAAGTTTTATATTTTTCCTACAAACTAGATGACTAAAGAAAATTTTCTAAAAAAGAAAAATATTTTTTTGATAATTTTTGTATTTTTTATGAATTTTTTAAACTTTTAACTAAATTAAATTGTAAAAAATATTAAATGACTTCGAAAAATTCTAAAAATTTTTCTAAAAATACTTTACACTATAAAAATCCTACGAAAAATAAAAAAAACAAAATTGGCTTAAAAATAAGCTCGTAAT